>CM032475.1:5171187-5251356 GCA_019059595.1 Marasmia exigua | reverse complement strand
ACAAGTACAAACATAGTGTGCATGAACATCTGTTTGTATTGGTCGGGGTGTTTTTATAATAATAATAATAACAATAACGTGTCGTATTGTTCGTAAGTTCCTGCAGGACGATGCAAATCATATGAACCCAATAACAGAAGCTGCGGCTCACT
Organism: Marasmia exigua; assembly: GCA_019059595.1. NCBI lineage: Eukaryota > Metazoa > Arthropoda > Insecta > Lepidoptera > Crambidae > Marasmia > Marasmia exigua. The sequence continues at coordinate 5,251,204 of CM032475.1, read as the reverse complement.
TGGCCTAGGTCCGTGAGTCCAGTATGAACACCAAAATGTTTTAAACAACCATTTTGAGACAAAAAAATGTTTACAAAAAATAATAATAATAATTCTCTGTACATCTCATACGTTGAGCTGATTCCGTACTAAGTAGCTTAAGCACTTATGTATTTTAAGTATGTATTTGTAAAAGAAAAGTATTAAATGTATAATATATTTGTTATCCCTGTTGATTCTGATATTTTGAGCCACCTATCTCGGAGGCAAATCAATGTATGTGATGTTGTGAAATATTTATTTAATTGTATGGGAGCACCCTTAAATATTAACTTAAAATTACGCCGTTTTTTATTTACCTGAGATACGGACAAAATCACATCAATGTAAGTATATTAATCTGTCAATTTTGTTCGATCGATTCTGACCTTTATACCAAGTACAGTGGGTTCAATATCAATTGAGGGTTTGGCACATTGTAGTAACCTAATTCAATGCAAAATAATGTCTATTTATTTGGTATACTAATGGGTACTTATCTAGCTTCATAGATCAACTTTGAGAAAAGAAACGAGTATCAGTCTGCTAAGATAATTATTGTCTCATTTTTTTCATTTCAATTTTTTTTTATTAGGAATATTAAAATAATTTATAACGCTTCGTATAAACAATGATGTCCTCACCACCTCGCTTCGATTTTACCACCGAAGTCTTCATAGGTTGTTCTGAAAAATAAAAAACATACATACAGCCGAACGTAGAACCTCTTCCTTTTTGAAGTCAGTTAAAAGCGCCCCCATGTAAATGTCAAGGAAGTGCCTTCTGATCTTGGTCGGTCTGAACCAATAAGGTTATTCTTATTATAACTTCGTGGTCTGAACTCTATTTGTACTTAGGTAATTTAAGAATGGACTGGCAACATCTCCAGAAAAAAATCATACATAATTTTAGAGGAAAAAATTCAATGTCAATTAAATTTTTTCTTCTTATTTTTTATCATTGGAAAAATAGTGATAGAGTACTATAACTATAGTTGGGCTAAAATAATAGGGCGCATTTGGCACTTCAACAAAATTGGACATCGTAATCTTGTAACAACGGTCATTGAATTTGTCAATCTTTCTTTGTTTAAATTTCGGACTAATACAAAACGTATTTATTATTTTGTTGTTGAAAAATATAAATACATTATTTAGGTGTCCGAGCTACGCTTGACCCACTATTAAGGGTATGTGAGATAACATCCTGGATTTTAGAGTGAGACAGCACGATAACCCTACCAAAAGACCCTCCCCGCGCGCCGCGCGCCCCACCACGCAGCGCGCGCGCCGCCATGCTGCGCCGGGCGACTAGCGTCGCTCCTCACTACGTTTTGGATTTTCAGAGTGAACGCACGTGCAAAGTGAAGTGTAAAAATTTAGGAAATCAAACGTAAGTACCTTGAAAACCTTTAATTCAAATACAAGAAAGCCTTGTATTGTTATGGCGTAAAGCAAGCAAGTGATTGCCCGCTCTCAGGACGGCAAACTCACAAAAGCTTTGACGTAAAAAAAACGCGCAGCCGACTGTCGGCTATGCGAACAGACGACATGTCGTGTCGTCTGCGCAGCTGTCAGTCAGCTGCGGAGTCGTCTGCTTCTGCTTACCTGCCAATGATGTTTGCAGATGGCGTTATCCACTATGGGACAGGTGTCCGAGTGGGAGGCCCCAGCTGAAGAGGAAACGTTTTACAAAAACGTTCTACGCATCCTAGACGAAGTATACCCAGGAAACTGGCGGGAATGGGTCGTCTATACACCCACTTACACTGATCTTTTCGGTGATGCAATATCTTCAGATATGGAATGCAGACTACGTTTTGCAGTTCCCACTATCAAATTAGCACAGCGCACAGGCGCATAGCCAGACGGAAGCGACACTTAGTGAACGCCGATACAGAAAGATTAAAAGAATTTTGATTAATTGGCCGATAGGCCGTGCATTAATATACACTCCTCTGTCTGTAATGGCTAAAGTACACCCAGTTCATCCCGGAAATAAGTTCTCGGATGTTGTGGGCACAATCAAAGGCGAGCTTATACCCCGACATGAAGCGTCTAAGTTGTTAAGGGGACACTGTGTACTTGAATCAGAATCCGCCTCCACAATAAGCAGCAGAAGAAATTCAAAACGGAGTCACAGTCCCGACCCGCCTTTTGCTAGTAAAGAACCTAGAATGAGCGAATTCATGGAACAACAAAACGCTCTTCTAGGAAAACTTTGCCAGTTAGTTCAAACTACGAACGAAAATGTCAATACAATGTTAAGTAAGGGAGAAACAGCTTGTATGCCAGCATTTTCCCAACACTTGTTGCCCCCAAGACCACAAGGTGATAATAATGAAGAACATGACACTATATCCGAAGACGATAGCGTAGACGAAAGTTGGCACGCCCCAACTTTAGGTTACAATCAATATGACAGCAACAATGATGAAGATGATATTGCGGAACCACTTCAAGATTTTACCCCGGGAACCAAAGAGACCGAAGGTAAAGTCACAAAGGCTGACGAGACTTTAGTAAAACAAGCCTGTGATTGTCAAAGGTTTAATTCAGATGGCTGGCAAAACATCCGTTACGCCGATGTGCAAAAGGCTTTCCAAGCTACTCCAGCTTTTACTTCGCTAAAAGTTAATGGCAACTTAGCCACAGTGACACCTGCTTGGCAGCTCGTCTCTGTATTGGAAAGGACTGACTTGAGTCTTGCCGCAATAACCCATGGACTTCTGCAACAGCGACAAACTTTTCAAGAATTGTATAAAAATGCGCCCTCTACGGTTAAATCACATATCAGCAAACATTTTCTTGCACCAGAATCGACCTTCCGCAAAACATCTGACTCTTTATTACAATATGTTTGTGGGAAACGTGCTGAAGTTATTCAACAAAGAAGAGGCATATATAAACCACAGAACAGAACTTTGAATGAGTTGCTTCACACAATACCTCCGTCAGAAACCCACTTATTCGCTGAACCTCAGCTCAGTGAATTTGTAAAGGAACAGGGGGGTGCAACTAAGCTTTTTCCGAGCAAACGAAGAACAATCCCAACCTCGACGTTTACAAATAGATCTGCACCTAAAGACAAAAGATTTGTCCCTGTTGCATCAACTTCCGATAGCAGAGACAGACCTCTGCCAACATACAATCAGAGAAGTACGATCAATCGTAAAACGGACAGGCCCCGATTTCAAAACAAAAGAGTTACAAGGCCGACCAAAAATAAAAAATGGTGAATTTCGAGCAGGGCAGGTGAGTGAACATCGTCAAGCGTGGCAACAGCTAGAAGCACCAAATAACATTCTTTCAATTTTATCTGGTTATCGGATACCATTTATAAGTGCTCCTCCTTTATTTAAATTTACAAAAGCTTCTCTCCGACGTTATCAGACATTGCCATCTAAAGAAATGTCACATGAAATCAAAAAGATGCTCAACACTGGTGCTGTTCGCATATGCAAAAACAATTCGGGCTTATTATCCCCTTTATTTCTACGCCAAAAATCTGATGGATCAAATCGCCCAATTTTTGATTTAAGATACTTAAATAACTACTTACGACCGCCCAAATTTCGTCTACTTAATCATTTTAGAATCCCCCTGTGCTTGAACCCGTCAGATTTTATGACTAAGATTGACTTATCTCAAGCTTACTTCCATATTCCTGTCGCTGAAGCTCACCGAAGATTTTTAGCTTTTGCCTATGAAACCCAGGTGTATGAAATGACGTGCCTTCCCTTTGGACTCGCTACTGCCCCATGCACCTTCGCAAATATCTCTAATTGGCTTGCAAATTATTTCAGGGAGGAGGGAATTCGCATTATAGTCTATCTCGACGACTTCCTGCTAATGCACACAAACCAGGAAATTTTACGACTGCAAACGCTATATGTGAAGGATCGGCTTACGGAACTGGGTTGGTGTGTCAACGCAGAAAAATCTGTTCTGATCCCGTCGCAGACAATAGAGTACCTCGGCATTATATGGAACACAGCAAAGAATGTGAAATCCCTTCCCAAGCTCAAAGTCGAAAAAATCTCCACCCAGCTATACAAGATATTAAGAACAAACAATTGGTCTTGGTACACCGCCAAAATCATTCTCGGACTAATAAACTTCGCCTCCTTCGTTGTACCACTAGGGAAACTACATTGCAGGCAAACCCAAATCGCGGCCAATCAGTTACCGGAAGATCACAGGAACCGGAGCTTTCAACTGCCACCGTGTGTACAACGAGAATTCCAATGGTGGCTAGAGAATATCGAGGCATCGACACCAATTCATTACAGAGGTCCTTCGACTTTTGTAACCACCGATGCATCCGATCTAGGATGGGGAGCGACAGTGAACGACATGTATCTAAACGGCACTTGGAGCGAAGACCAGAAATCATGGCACAGCAACCTGAAAGAGTTATGGACACTAAAAAGAGCCCTCAAAACGTTAGCGTCAGAATGTCACGGTCAAACTGTTTTAGCACAGACCGACAACAAAACAGTCGCCGCCTACATCAACAGGGAAGGGGGAACGAAGTCTTTGGCCCTGTTAGACATGACTACAGCCATACTTCAGGAAGCTCATCTCAATCAGATTCATCTCATTGTACGTTACCTGCCAGGGAGGTACAATCAATTAGCCGACAATCTGTCCAGATTTCAACAGATGCCCGAGTGGACTCTGACAGCTCCAATATTACAGAAAATATTCAACAGGTTCGGCACCCCGACAATAGATCTGTTTGCAAGCTCGCAGTCGGCAGTTGTGGATCAATACGTATCCGAGGATGTACAGGACCCAAATTGTGTGTATGTGAACGCGTTCAGCAAACCGTGGCATTACCGACTCGGTTGGGTTTTCCCCCCACCGCCTCTCATACCTCGAGTATTGCGGCACCTACAAAAGAGCTCAGGAAAATATCTTCTGGTGGTGCCGAAGTGGGAGAAAACCTTCTGGAAGTCGGAACTCAATCAAAGAGCTTTAAGCTCGCCAATGAGAATTCACAGCCTGCATCAACACTTAGTAGATCTACGGACGGGGAAACCACCGCCAGCTGTAGACAACCTCGATTTGCAGGTATGGATGGTACAGGCTGGGTCCATCTAGTCGAATCTTGGCAAGAAACAGACAGAAACTTATTGGAATCGGCGTGGCGAAAATCAACCCTAAAAACCTATGGAGCAGCTTGGGATAAGTGGCTCGCTTGGTCTAAAGGAAAATGTACAGTTGATGACCCCGGACCCGGTGATTTAGCTAAGTTCTTGTGCTACTTACACACCGAAACTAAACTGGCTCCTAGCACCATTGCCGTCCATAAGTCAGTAGTGTCGACATTTGCCAACCCCGCTAGGTCTGATGCTCTATCCGGACACCCCCTGGTAAAGCAAACGATGAAAGCCATATCTCTTACAAAACCTCCTCCTAGGAAACCAAGTACTTGGGATATTGGCAGGTTAATTGAACATCTGCAACAGTATAATATCGATGTCGATAGTACATTTCAAGTGTCGCGGCATGTTGCCGCGCTCTTGTTATTGTGTTCGGGAAGAAGGATACACGACCTTACACTGTTGGATATAAGCTCAAATTTTTTTGAAGATGCTAACGAATATGTGGTATTATGGCCTAAATTTGGTTCAAAGACGGATTCGTCAACCTACCGACAAGCTGGCTGGCGTCTCTCAAACGACGGGCTAGACAAACTTAACCCCGTGGTCTGGATCAAAAAGTTAATTAGTGTGACTGGAAAACGAAGGAGTGCTAGACCTAACTTGAGCGCTTTGTTTATAACTACAAGAGGGAAGGTAAACCCAGCGTCACGAACGGTAATTGCCGGTTGGCTGAGGACTCTGCTTCAAGAAGCCAACATTCAAGATTCCCCAGGCAGCTTTAGAGCTGCAGTTAATTCCGATATGTGGTTGAATCATCATATTAATATAGACGAAATATTGGCAAGAGGAAATTGGAGAAGCAAATATACATTTATCAAATATTATTTTAAAGAAGCTCGTGATTCTCGTTCCAATGAAGGTAATGCGAGTAATAATTTGTTTTCATCATTCGCACCTGTGTAATTGTAAATTACCTACTTAACTTTATCATTCCAAAATTATGATTGTTGAAAATCTAAATATACCTAAGTACTGACTGATTAGTTAACTTAAAGAAGACATTTAGCTATTTTGATAGTTAATAATTATGGTTTGCCATTTCGTTTTTGATTTAAGTTGTTAACTTTCAACATTCCAAAGTAATAAATATAATTATTATTGATCTGTTAATCATAGTTTCAATTAAAAGATTTTCCCTACCTACATTTACAAATGACCTAAAACATAAACTAAAGCATGCAGCGCCGGCAGAAAATAAACACCTCTCACATACCCTTAATAGTGGGTCAAGCGTAGCTCGGACACCTAAATAAAACCGTTTTCCCCCTGAAGGGTAGAAAACGGATATTTAGGTTCCAGCGTAGCTTGACCCACTATATTTCAAGGTCTTGCCGGCTGTGAGGAAGTAGTGAGGAGCGACGCTAGTCGCCCGGCGCAGCATGGCGGCGCGCGCGCTGCGTGGTGGGGCGCGCGGCGCGCGGGGAGGGTCTTTTGGTAGGGTTATCGTGCTGTCTCACTCTAAAATCCAGGATGTTATCTCACATACCCTTAATAGTGGGTCAAGCTACGCTGGAACCTAAATATCCGTTTTCTACCCTTCAGGGGGAAAACGGTTTTATTATCTTGATAAACAGAAAAACCATGCATGGCACTCAAGTGCTTTGGTTTCAAAGAAAAAGAAAGAAACTGGCCGCGAATTTCCATTATTACCTATTGTATTCGATTCAGGTTTGTATGAAGTACGTATCGATTATTCACTTTGATCGAAGTTTTTTAGTAGGTCACATCTCTATGAAAGAAAGGTCAAATGTGACCTATTATTTTGGCTCAACTGTACATTCTACATTATAGTACAGTACTTCTTAACAACATTATCAAACTTTTAAGTACCCGAGGATCAAGTTGGGGGCATGAATGGACAGGCTCGACGGGAGTATACCACGGCCTCACAGAGAACCGGCGTGCAGCACTGTGATGTGTTTCGAGTGAGGGTACTGGAGGGAAAGGGGGGTTTAAAGATTGGCAGCGCACTTGTGACTCCATTGGTGTCGCGGGTGGTTATGGCCGGCGACAATCGCTTACCGTCAGGAGTTCCACTAGTCTGCCACCTATCTCATAAAAAAATATAAGTACTTACTTCTTACAACTTAACCAACTTTACCGTACCGGAGGACCAAGTCGGGGGATGGAGAAAAAGTTGGTCCATTAGCAGCGGCATTCGCTTACCATCAGGTGACCCGTCTGCTCGTCTGCCGCTTATTACATAAACAAAACATACACAAATATACCTGTGAAAACACCCGTAGGCAGATAGTTTCGACTCTTGCCTCTTTGACATTTTCTTTTATGTGTTCTGTGGTACTTCACCAGGCTCCTCGAACCAAGAACTATTGACAGCTCAAATGTGTTCAGACGACTCCTCAGCTGCCGATTGGCTAGAATTATACGCCTCCATTTTTTGTAGGCATGACTTGCGTTTCGTAGGGCGTTGTCATCGAGGTACCTATGGAATGAAAAATATCTGCATTCTTTGTTCAAAAAGTATTTAACAGCTGCAGCCCTTTTACGGATCAACTGCCCCGCCACCATTTTTATTGATTGTAAAGAAATAAAAGACAATTAATGAAAAATTGATCAAGACATTTGAAATAAAAAATAATTCGTGATTTTTCATGCTTAGGTAGTGGGTTCGGTTGAAACGGTGGACGGTTGAAACAAAGCGAATATTTCGTGAACAGTGCGTGATCAGCTGATGGGTACAAACAAAGGGAGAAAGAAGCAGGCAAAAACACGAATTTTAGAATTGTATCACTCTTCGGAGGATGTGCTTTTCTATAGGGCCCTCCTATAGACAAGCATATCCCCCGAAGTTAATTATGTTTTTTGACGGAAAGTAAGAATTTTGGAACCCACATTTTTCCAATTTTTAGGCTTTTTGTTAAAAGTTACGGACTTGAGAGTTTTGTTCCGGTTTAATTGAAGCTTGTACAATATTGTAGAAAGATTAGTTTTTATTTAAAGCGACGGGTAGGGCACACTATCGACGCCAATCGATTTTTTTATGCTAGAGGCGGACAAACGAGCAAGCGAGTCACCTGATGGAAAGTAATCATCGCCGCCCATGAACATCCGCGAAATCAGAGAGATCGCTAATGTGTTGCCGGCCTTTTTAAAAAAGAGTACGCTCTTCTCTTGAAGGTCCCTAAGTCGATGAGATAAGATTTTAAGTTTTAGCTACTAAACCGGATCTATTTTAAAAAATTTTGGGATTACAACCTCTCGGTAAACACTTATACTATTGATTAAATAACCATGCAAAAATGTTGGGTCCAACGCGTACGCGAAAAATTGATTCACGCCATCAACTTTGAATAAGTACATGCTTAGCACATTTTACCACAGTGGTCCAAGCTGGGCCAAGAGATAAGGGTCGTGTATTCGATTCCCACACCATTCAGGGGTTAAGATGTTGGTTTATTAACGGTATTTCTGATAATATGACTACCTAGGTGGCGCAGTGGTTCGTGGGTCCCATTTTAAAGGAGGTCCCGGATTCGATCCCCGGATCACGTTCCGTTGTGTCACGCTGGATTCCCATCGGAATATGAGGGTTAGGGATTAGAAAGTGCACTTGTGTTTGCTGCACACATATGAGACACAACCTATAATTATCCTGAGTAACGTGGCTGATCGTTACGAATCGGCCGCCGTAGCCGTAATCGTATGGAGGATATTATTATTATTATCTGTTAATAAAATATCTACCTGCAACGATTATCTATCTAGATAAGTTACATTAAATTAAATAACAGTTTCTATTGATTGTATACCTAGAATTAAGCAATAAGTAAGTAGTTTAATAACAAACAAAGACCCCATGTCAATATTATTTTCTGAACAAAACAGCTTGTTTCACTCTATGTAATACAACAAAGATAATAACTTATGTTTCGCTGTAATTTCATTACGAATATTTACGACGAAGTGTCACATCGCGCCATAAAATATCACGGGTGCTCACAGTTAAAAAAAATTGATATATACACGTCAGCTTACATAAAAAGACATGGAAATACTCACGAAAATATCCTCCAAGACATTTCTAAGGGTAGTAAGGACACACTGTCGTGTTGCGGATCTGTGGAAATAACTTTTGAGCCGAAAACAAATATTTCTTGGGCGCGCATAATGTAAACAAAAAGATTTTGTGCTTTGGAAATGTGGGTAGGCAGATTAAAAAATATTGTTCTTTTTCGTCATGGTGGCATTGAAGTAAACCATAGACCAATTCAGACTTTTTAAATTAAAGTTTCAATTAGCCAGTTCGATGGTTCGATCAACGTTTGATGATGGCTGTGAAAAAAAATCTATAGGTAGTCGGTAGTCCATTCATATCTGAAGGTGAATAGAATAGGACAGTTCTATTTTAACATGAAAAGCAAGACGCTCCTTTTGAACCTTACCGATATTTTTAAGAATCGAGAATATTTTCTATAGAAATCTAATCAACTTTTCATTTGTTTGATTTTTAAATCAATCAACATTTTATCTATGAATTTAAACTATCTGGATATGGAATACAATATGTATCTGGATATGGAATCTTAGTGGTACACACGAAATAAATAAGAAATGATTAAAAAATACGTAGGTATTTCTTAATTTAAAAAAAATCTGCGTAAAAAAACCGCCTCCAAAAAACCACGAACTATAAAGTGTAAAATAAAAAATTAACAGTATCACTCGAGAAAAGGTTTTGCCGAAGTCGGCGCCCAATACTGTCTTGTAATTTAATACAACATTCAATTATTCAACAGGCGCCGACTTCGGTAAAACCTTTTCTCGCGTGTACTGTTATAAAATGTTATTTGAAGTGTATAAAGTGTTAATATAAACGAAACCCTTTAGTGCGTGTTTGTTTTTTGTAGTCGGGTTAGTTTTTAAACTTTATTTTATTGAAACATATTTTTAGTTATGTAATTGTTTTTAGTTCCTTACACAACGCCACAACGCCCTCTAGGGGACTTAGAAGTACCCTAGAGGCCGCTGTGGTCATTTAAAGTGACGTCATGTCGCCTATAACCAGAAAGACAATCAAGACGCTTCTTCTAACGACACCTCATTTATTCAAATATGGTTACTAGTTTAGAAGTTACGAGGGAACAGATGAACAACCAAACATACAGACATACATTCAGATCAAAATCATAACCCTCCCTTTTGCTTCGCCGTAGTCGGGTAAAATATTATTTACACCTTTAACAGTTTGTGGTTTTGAAGGCGGTTTTTTTTTTGAGAAAATTGATTTCAAGCTTTTTAGTGTCTCATTTTTTGGGCAGGAAGTAATAGTAATAGTAATCGTAATAGTAAACGTTTATTCTCACCATAATTCAACATTTTACATTGTACAAACAATTACCAAACACGTTATACAGTAAATTGTAGCGGTAGGTAACAGAATCTTAAGTTCGTAAAATTTACAGTACAGTAAAGTAAGAAACTCACAGTGAGGACTATGGGGGTTAACCCTGAATTAGGAATACCTGTAGCTCAAGGTGTTAACCCTCCACCCCTTATAATGGGACAGTTTTAATTAATAATAAAATTCATTCCACAACAGGCCTCAATAAAACTACTGGATATAAATTCAAAATATTGATAGGGTTACGCAAAGAACAACACAAAGGAAGCCCCTCAAATCAATTATTGAACAGTACCTATCGCAGCAAATAAGTTAAGATAACGCACAATGAATTAAACTAAACTCTAAACATTCTTTACGAAGATTACGTAGAATTTTTTCAGTATTCAGATAATTAGAAGAGGTAGTTTTTTCTTTAAGGGTGTGTGGGATTTTAAGTACTTCCATCATCCTGTAGATAACATCCGAATCATTTAAGTAAAAGTATTCACCTACTTGCGCGGACCAGACTGGCCACATTTGTGCATTTGTGACCCGCGGGTCTGGGGGAGCATCCTTGTTCCATATAATCGTATGCCTTGTTGTCGAACTCAATTACTTTAGGCATGTTAAATCTAGGGGAAATATTTAAAGAAAAATATTTTAACCGTGGCTTCCCAATTTATCTCGACTGCATATTATGTACGTAAAGAACTTGCAAACTTTCCAAAAAGTCCGTAGGCATAGTTCTTAACACCAGAAATAAACATAGGCTTGGCCGTCCCGTCCTCAGATTCATAAAATCGGTAATTCGTTTGTGCTTAAGTATTAAGAATTTAATAAAGGATACCACAAGATGTCATTAACCTACACTCGATTAAGTTAAGTCTCATATTAAAACCTGCCTAAGGAAGAAAGGTTTACTATAGTGTACAATACTATTTAATGATAAGGATTCTTGGTCAAGGTAAATTGATTAAGATTTTGAGTTGGTGATTTCATAAGAGTCTATGAACTTTCATAATTGTATTTTTTTTCTCGATTGAAACTCTGTAACATCATCAATATTTGAAAAGAGTAACTACTGAGTTTCTTGTGGCTGTCTTCCAGTAGAAATCGGCATCCGAACAGCGGTAGATATTATGTACCTATTTTGGACATTCATAAGTGTTCTGTGTGGACCTAAATTGAATAAAGATTTTTATCTTTATCTTAGCTTTGGTTTTTTAATGTCTGCTGTTGTGTTGCCTACACAAACACTTAAACATTTTCGAAGTGATGAAGGCAACTGTAGCCCTAACTAGCAACACCAAATTCCATTTAAATTGTTAGCTACTAAACGTGGATCTATATTAAACATTTTCGGAGCGGAGTCACAAACAACATTATTCTACTATTTATTATTTAGCAACTACTTTTTGAACTGTTTTTGAACTCAAAACTTGGATATAAACACGCCGTAAGTAGCCGTTTTGGTGGTAATCAAAATTGCGAGTACAAAAAGCAGACCCAAAAGTTAATTATAGTATTCATAAATAGATCCATACATTTGAATGATTAAGGACTATTTATAAGTACCATTCATTTGACCGACGCAAAAATGTCAAAATATATAGGAACGGACATTTGCATTTAGTTTAGTCGTGGTTTTGTTCACATAATTATAAATCAGGAGTATATACACATTCTGGACACATCTATTGGCCCCCACCTTAGAGTTTAGGTTCGGATGGACCCCTACTGAAATATGACTGCTAGATAGAACAAAAACTATTGATGCAGATTTAAACATGATACATTTTACCATTTTTTTCGATGTAATTGTTATAAAAATTTGAATTCAGAATATCACTGACATGGTCCTAGCCTTATACCTAAGTGGGTATGCACCTTGACAAGGCAACTGATTTTTGAATAAAAAAAACATGTTTTATCAAATGAAGGTCATTAATAACACGTGTTGCCTCCGATGGGCATCTACACAGCTCTCAACGATTAGGCGTAGAGTTTATCAACCGCTCTATGAAATTCTCAGGGATCATCTCCCATTCTTCCTGCTATGGAAGTTTTTAACTCTGATCGTCTGGGCAACTGGCTGACGAGCCCCTAATAGTCTTTTAGAATAAGAATAGAATAGAATATCAGCTTCCCACATGAGCTCAATAGGGTTCCAAGTCTGGTTTCGGCTGCGCCAGCCATAAACTGTGATGTTCACATCCCGAAGATATTCCCTGACAATGCCAGCCATGTTTGCTCTTTTATGTATGATAATCCAAATTTGGGCTTACATAGCCCACGTATGGCATCACGTGAGGTTCTAAACACTCACGAATGTACCTTTCAGCATTTAATCGCAACTCTCTCTACAAAGCAGCATTGTGCGAAACGCTCTTACTTACGTCGGTAGATCCTTCTTCCTTTCATCATTATACAATTTTAGACTCATCAGAAAAGAGAACACAGCTCCAATGCTGCTGAGTCCAATTTAAATGAGTGCGCCGAAAATGAAGGCGCGCTGTTCCGGTGGGCTCGCGTTAGTTGCGGGCCATTAAGCTGGCTTGTGTGGTACCATATCGCGTTCTTTTAAACCTTCACCGAACAGTTCGAGCGCTTACAGATACTCCGTGGAAGTCGCAAAGTTGTTTTTGTATCTCAATGGAGGTAAGGTGACGATTTCTCAAGCTGGTCGTTATGATGAGTCGATCCTGCCTTTCAGTTGTAACCTGGAATCGTGGCTTTCTTGAACGAATCCACCAGTCTCTAGGTACCTCCGATAAACATTTCGCACCGCAGATCGACTTAAATTAAGTTCAGCACTCACATTTCTTTGGCTGTGTCCAGCGGATAAGTGCACAGTTTGGGCGGTAACTTCAGGCGATAGTATCATAAGATTATTGATAGACCTAACCTAATGTTAATAAGAAAAGTAATGGGTTTGTAGCAAAACAAAGAGTCAATCACCTTCCAAGAATTAAATCAAAGTAAATATTAAAGCAAGTTTTCTTAGGATTCGATTGTTGAGATCAACAAAGGCTCCAAATTTTCTTTCGTTCTTCAAATTAGTTTTCGAAATTCAAAAAAGACTATTGAATCAAATGATGTATGTGCCAGGTCCAAAACTGCATAAAAAACTTTTTGCTGACTATTAGGTAAACGTTTTACCTAGGACCTAACGAAATGGAAAATGCAAGGTTGGGCAATAGATGTGTCCAGAAAGTGTAGTAGTTTCCGAGGGCCCCATTGCCACCTATGTGTGCTACCGTGCTATGCTGTAGCAGAATCGGAGGACAATTTAATGCGACGGTAGGGCACACAAGCGGACGCCAATCGATTTTTATTTAAGCTTCAAACCGGATCTATTTTAAACATCATAAATGACACGTTGGTTTTGTATTCTTAAGTATTCTTAGTTCTAATCTTTTACCAGGGAAAATGTTTAAGGGTGTCTAGTTTGTTACATTTCTTGGTTGGTAGATGACCGCAAAAATATAAAATATGTTTTGAATACGTGGAAAATTAACTGAAACTAGGTATAACTTACATACATTTTTATGTAAACTCTATATGTAGGTACTGTGTGTTTCTCTAACATTAAAATAAATAAACAATTTGAGGAATACAGCGTCCAGGTAAACACAAGCAAGGCAAGCACAGGCCAAAAGGAAACCGCTTTTGGCGTGAATAAATTTTTCGCGTACGCGTTGGACCCAACATTTGTGCACATTGCTAGGATTGAGCATTGAATGTTTAATAGTTACCTCAAAATATCATTGATTTACCTGTACATAAGTTTAAGGGCATGTAAAAAAACTGCCTAATGCAGAAAGGCTACTATAAAGTAGATGATTATTTGAATGATAAGGATTCTTGGACATGTTGATCTCTTCGCCTATCCTCTAATGTATAATTCATTTCATAATTTTTCTTTGACGATTTATCTAAACGATATTGATTATAAGGCATTGTATATCATACTGTCCCTGTAATCATAATTTGTATAAGAATGAATATTGTAATTACCATATTATTTGAAAAGAGTACTACTGAGTTTCTTGCTGATTCTTCTCGGTAGAAATTGACATTCCGAATCAGCGGTAGATTACATAATATTTGACATTCATAAATGTTCTGTATGGACTTAAATTAAATAAAGACATTTTTGATTTTGATTATTATTTAAGAAATAGTATATGTGTTTGCCTGGAGGTTGTGATCCCGAAATTGTTTAAAATAGATCCGGTTTAGTAGCTAAAAATTAAAATCGATTGGCGTCGCTAGTGTGCCCTACCCGTCACCTTAAGGTGACACCGCGGCGCTAGTATAATGGCGGTGTATCACCTGAGTAACTACCTATTTATTTATCATCAAAAGCTTTTGCTGTCGCCTGTCCACGTCCATCCGAACTCATGAGTCAAAAGGCTTCGGAATATTCTCGATCCTAATTCGTTAAATCATTACTGAGTTCCCAATTCTGAATAATTCTTGTTACATTTCTCGACGTCTGTTAATTGTAGATAACTTGCGAAAAGTTCCCCACGTTGATTGTTTCTTGATGAAAACTTGTTTGGGAGTTTACCAGTCTTTGTCTTTGGTTGGGGAGCAAGTTATTCAATTTTGGCTGGTATTGTCGCGGGGGAAGGGTGATTTTTCTGTGGTTTTACGACTGATGATTAGCCGCGTAAAGCAAACATTTAAATTGAATGAACTCGTCGCTTACAAAGATGTCGTTCGTTAATATATCAACAATGTGACAAGTATGTTCTATAACTAATATAAAATAGAGTCGTATAGAATCAAAGGCGGCAATCTGTCAAAATTGGCCATAATGAGTTTTATAATGTCGGCTATGTAGTTTAAATAACGTATTCTTGAAAACTCATTCAGTGCATAGACGGCGAAGTACCCTAAAAATTCAGTCCGAAAATCGAGGTTGGTGTCAACTTCGACAATCTTTATACAATTCAAAAATATATCCGGCATTCTACAGACAGCCAATTACAGGCCGCATTATGTCACGTGATTCAATGGCGTTCTGCTGTCGTTACAAACAACTGTGTGTCGTGTTTTATGAATTATTGGTGTTTTGTGACTGCAAGTTAGAAATTTCGCATGAAAACTATTCATGGAAATCCACCCGTCACCTGTGAATAATCAATATGCCAGGAAACGACAAAAAGACCCAGAAAAATGTAAACGAAATATTGCCAAGAGACTCAAGTAAGTACATGCTTAGGGCTGCTACTAAGGGCTAATTTTTCTTGAATGTTTTATTTTGGATTCTGCACGTTCGGTGTTCAATTATCTTCTTGCTCTTTCTAGATACTCTGCACGCACAGCACCAAACAAAGTCTGCACGCATGATACTCACTATCTTAAATGTGCTTCCTTAACAATGACTGACATTAAGGAGTTACATAAAAAAATCTATTCCTACTCGGAAAAAAAAGAACAAGATAGCATGATTTTAAAATATTGCACGATTGTACCAGTTCGAAAAGGACCTAATACTAAAGGCAAAAAGCAAACCACCATCCAGTACTCAGTTTTCAATAGCCAAAAAAGGTTCCGATTTGCCAAAAGTTCTTTATGGCGGATTTCGGAATCACTAAACATAGAATTTCCAGAATGGAACGCCGTTCCCTCCCTTAATTTTTATAAATATATTCGCAACACCCAACAGAATTTAGCTGCTCCAACGGAGGAGGAAATTTATTGTACGGAATCATTGGCAGTGTCCAATGATTTAAGAATATAGTCACATAGTCCCATATAGCCATTTTTGGTCGCAGATTTTTAAAGATGTAACAGGTCGCACAAATTCTCGTAACTGATACGACACATTGAGACTGTGTAGGGTTATACTCACACGTGTTGTAACAGTTAAGTAACAAAGTGAGTAGTATTCATTTTAGTAACCCCGTGTTGTAACCGTTTTGGAAATGTGACAAAATATTTTGTGTCTACACATTTTAAAAACTTCGCGATTAGTTTGTAACTAGGAGGCAATTTTTACACAAAGTGTTGTAACAGGGTAGTAACACGCGTCGTAAAGTTTCGGGAATGTTCCGGATTATTAAAATACAAACTTGCATAAACAAACATCAGTAGATCCTATCATTCTCAAAGTTTTCTTAGGTTTTTGGGCGTTTTATTTTTTGAATAATAAATAAAAATGAGTAAACAATCCAAAGAATCATGATATCATTGTCTAATGTATATTTTTTAGTATTATATTCTTCTTCCATTGTTTCTTCTACTTCTCTCACTGCCTTTTTAGGATCCATTTCATGCATATTGAACTCTTCGTTTAAATCTAACAAATCATCCCTCACGGCCTTTAAATATGGATTTTTTTGTTTGTTTCTCGATTTCGATGATACCTGTAATAAGTATTTTTTTGTGAAAGTCGGGTCACATAAAACACAATAACGGCTTGACAATTTTCATATTCTACAACGTACAACATATTAATATGGCGGCAAGTCTCGAATAGCCGTGGAAAAGGTTATACGTACAAACATACATCATCATCATCATCATCATACATATTGTCAAACATACATATTGTCACGCATTTCTTGCGGAGGGGTAGGCAAAGACATTCTTCCATATAAAAAAAGTTATGGTCAAATGAAATAAAAAACTTTTGTTAGCGTATGCTAGTTTGCTGCGAAATTACGTTTAATTTTGCTATAACGTTTTTCTTTTAGTGATTCGAAACTTACCACTATAGTAAAAGTCTTTTCCAATGATGTAGCGTTTATTGTAATTTACCCTACACATGAGACGACAACATTGTCAGGTTTCTAAAATCAAGTAATTTCACTATCTGTGGTACCCACTTCGACGAGCCGGTATGTACAGGAACCTACCACCCGTAGAAGGCCTGGTACAGGAACCTAATACCGGTATCTAACACTGATTTTTTTTTAAATAGGATCAGTAGTTCCTGAGATTAGTGCATGCGTACCAAACAACGAACAAATTCTTCAGTTTACTACCTAAGTACATATTTGTAGATAGATAGTAATCAAGACAAATAAATCACCTGTCTTCATCTTCGGTATCTTCAAAGTTTGAATAAAGCTCCTCTAATCTGAGTGCCTCTAAAATAGCATCAATCCCTTCGACTTTTAATTAATACGTCATTTTTTTCCAATTTTGAGCTGGCACACTATTTTCATCGCGTCCTGGTGTATAAAAATCGTTTCACGGGTTAACAGCTCCAAGTCGCTTTTTTTGTGTAATATTGGCCAAAAAAGAGTGCTGTCTTTGACCCAAGTCCTCGGTACAAAAGATATTAAATGCGACGATCCTTCTTTTGTTAAAACAATGCAATTAGGCATTTTGTTTGTCAAAACAAACCTAAACTTTGAGAGACACTGGAACCAAAAATACAAGAGAAGCCATTTAAAAATCCCGTAAGTTTGTGACGACTTTAAGGAACAAGTCATCACATTCTTGTAACTTTGTAACTATTTGCGACGAGTATTTATATTCACTAAACAAAAATGTTTTTATCAATATTTATGAAATATAAGCCTTGTTCTTGCTAAAATAATTAGTTATTAGTGTTAAAATATGTTATCATATGAAAATAGGAAGTTTTTGAGCACTTTCAAAGTAAAAAATAATATCAACACACTGGTTTACATTTAGCTAAAATAATTAATTTATGAAAATAAAGCGGCGCGTTGGTAAAATCCAACATATTAGACGAAATTACACGATGAAATTCTTTTCCCACATAAATTTTAACATCGGAATCATATATATCAGCTAAATAAAGTTTGTGCACTTACATTCGGATATCATAGATTTAATAATGGCGTACTCTTAATATTCTTAAAAACACTACTTCGCTAACACCTTCACAATTTAAGTCAAACTGTTAAAAGAAATTGAACGAATGAATGAATGATTTGTTCGGATAGTGGTTATTCCAGGTTACTGCGTCACGACACGGAGTCGTTACTTAAAAACTAAATGTGTATGTGTCGGGTCTTCCCCATTTTTAGTTGTAGCGACGGATAAGTGCGGAACGTCAACCAGATTGAGTTACGAGAATCATTCAAGTGTCGGCATTAAGTATCTAAACGGTTACGTCGCGTAACCAAAAATGGTTATATGGGGTATTAAGTGTAATAACAAATGTAAGATTTAATTTTTTATTCATTACATAATTTCAAGTTTTAAATATGCTTGTTTATTTTTGACATCCTTGAATCCAATAATTTTCCCGCTCAATTACAAAATGGCGACCTGTCAATTAGTTGGAAACAAACACGGAAATCTTCGATATAGTTGGTAACAAAAACGGCATTCTTTAAAATTTGGTAACAAAGCCGGCATTCTGCAAATTTTAATCATAAATTTTGAGCGATTTTCTGTACAAAAGGCAAATTCCTTGTTTAATTTACTTCGTTTTATTAGTTTTGTAAATATTTATAAAATAAATAGGACAATATGTTCATAAATACGGTAAAAAAACGTTTTTATGCGTTTCTGACTGATTGGTCGGTAGTCAGATTGCCATGTATGATTCTATACGATTTATAATAGTGTTGCCAATCAATAGATAGATAGGAGGCTCGGCCGTGAGGTCCCCGGCAGAGTAGAATAGGCCACCCTCACTCTTACCGAGGTGTCGTAAAAGGCGACTAAGGTAAAGCTGCTGGCATGATCATCAGCACCCAGAGAAGGAAAACTGCATTTATATCAAAACCCTCGCCAAACCGTCTGCCAAGCGTGGTGAGTATGGCAATTACCCCTCATGTGATTGAGGACTTAAATGGGCTGATGATGAGGCTCAAAGTCACCCAGAGAGCAATAGAGAGGGCTATGCTCGGAGTCTTCCTGCGTGATCGTATCAGAAATGATGAGATCCGCTGGAGAACTAAGATTGCATGTCTCAAAAGGCAATGGGCAGGGCATATAGCGAGGAGAACAGACGGCCGTTGGGGCGGAAAGGTCCTCGAGTGGAGACCACGTACAAGAAATAGCAGCTGTGGCAGGCCTCTCACAAGGTGTACCGACGATCTGGTGAAGATTGCGGGAATCCATTGGATGCGGGCGGCACAGGACCGATCTGTGTGGAGAACATTGGGGGCGGCCTATGTCCAGCAGTGACCGTCTATTGGCTGAAATGATGAATCGATAGTCTACGAGCGATAGTATATCGATCATCATCATCATCATCATCAGCAACCCACAATCGATGGTATCGATAGTTTTTGATTAATTCTGTTAGGAAACACAATACTACCGATACATTCGATAGTAGGTATCCGGCATTAAACAATGGATAGTATCGATAGTATTCGCGTTATCAATAGTATTGATAAAACTTTCCTACTATCAATACTATCGATAGTTTTGACCAATAGCAATACTATCGATAGTACTATATCGATAGTACTCAGACTATCGAGTCTGAATGATTTTTGAGGTCAACTATCGATAGTTCCGCAACACTTAAATATAATTGTAGGTACATTTTGTTGTCTATTGACTTGTCCTACATCTTTTCTCCAAAATGGCCTCCAGGTAGTAGCCTCTTACAACGACACAGGTCATTATTAGGCATTGATTACAACTTCTTCTTCTTCTTTATCAGCATTGTTTCGCCCGCCGTTGGGAATATGCATTTCCGAAACACCTCCACTCGGCGCTGTGATGAATTTTCCTGGTCGATAGGATGCCTGTTGTCTTTCTCAGATCATCTGCCCATTCTGGCAGTGGTCTGCCCTACGCTCTTACCCACACTTAATTACCACAACACTGACTGATTTTTAGGGAGAGACAAAGAAAGGATTACTTAGAAAATTTGATATTTTTTATGTTTGGGCCCCATAGTCACACTGTCTTGAAGTGTATCTGACTGAATTAATAAGTAATAATAATAATCATAATTCTCATAAACATCTCATACGTTGACTTGATTCCGTACTAAGTAGCGTAAGCACTGTGTTACAGATATCAGACAACAGAGCGAACACCAAATATATACTTAAATACTATATTACACCCAGACACCGAACAAATACAATGTTCATGCAGAATGTTTGTCCAGTGGTGGGATCGAACCCACGACTTTGGCGTCAGAGGCAGGGTCATACCAAATTGCGCCATCTGTCAGTCAATATAGGTAATATATTGTTTTATTTCAGCCAATAGTACGGCCACTGCTGGGCATCGGCCTCTCCAATGTTCTCCACACAGATCGGTCCTGCGCCGCCCGATCGTCGGTCCACCTTGTGGGGGGCCCTGCCACGGCTGGAGACTTCTTGTACGTGGCCTCACTCGAGGACCTTTTCGCCCCAATGGCCGTCTGTTCTCCTCGCTATGTGCATTGCCCAATGCCACTTGGAGGCATGCAGTACTTTGAGCTATGGTCTGTGTTTGACCTTAGTTTTCCTGCGGATCATCATTTCTGATACGATCCACGCAAGGGAGACCCCGAGCATCGACCTGTTCATTGCTCTTGGGTGACTTTAGCCTCTTAATCGGCCACATTGGCTGAAATGATTATTTTATTTTACAAGGGAGCATAGGAAATAAATCTTTGGATGCATCAGGTGATGCTGATATGCCATGTTGTTTTCGGGATGGACTGCGCTTAAACGAAGCGCAAAATACCACAAAACCTTAGTTATTTGTCCTAAATATTATTCCATGTCCTTTACAGTGCGTCACATGTTAGCCCCTTTATAGGACTACAATTTTTTTACTATGGTAATGTGACTTGCCATAACATGATAGAATTCGAATGCTTATTTTCACTTTGAAAATCAACTAAGGGTTTTTATGTGATAGGTCGCAGAACGAGCTGCAGGATCATGATGGTAAGCGGATTACCGCCGGGCCAATGAACCCGTGACACCAGTGAGTAACAAGCGCCGCCGACTATAAGCCCCCATTTCCCTGGATTGGGGGCCTCCGGTACCCTCAACTCACGCAGCGAAACAACACAGTGCGCTTCACGCCGGTTAAGGTAAGTTTTCACAAACACGATTTTCGTCATGGTTTTAAGGTCGCAAGCCAAAACTTACGTGGGAAAGCAGCTCCAGCATGATGGGCCCGCCCGTCGGTGGAAGTGATACCACGGGCTCACAGAAAACAACGTGACGCAGCACTGAGCTGTGTATCACAATAGTTGTTGTTCTATATGCCATGGATTTTCTACCAGTAACAAAACATTTTCAAATTATAGCTTTTTGTTAAAAGAGTACGGACTTGAGAGTTTGTTACGGTTTAATTGAAGCTTGTACAATATTGTAGAAAAAGATTAGTTGTATTTAAGCGACGGGTAGGCCAGTATCGACGCCAATCGATTTTTTATGCTAGAGGCGGACAAACGAGCAAAGCGAGTCACCTGATGGAAAGTAATCATCGCCGGCCATGAACATCGCGAAAATCAGCGAGATCGCTAATTTGTTGCCGGCCTTTTTAAAAAAGAGTACGCTCCTTCTGCTGAAGGTCCCTAAGTCGATGAGATAAGATTTTAAGTTTTAGCTACTAAACCGGCTCTATTTTAAAAAATTTGGGATTACAACCATCTTCCCGGCTAAACAGACTTATACTATACGATTAACCCATAACCATGCAAAAATGTTGGGTCCACGCGTACGCGGAAAAGTTGATTCACGCATCAACTATGTGAATAAGTACCATATGCTTAGCAATTTTACCACAGTGAGTCCAAGCTGGGCCAAGGAGATAAGGGTAAGTGTATTTCGATTCCCAACACATTCAGGGGTTAAGATGTTGTTATTAACGGTATTTCTCGATATATCGAATCCTATGGGCGCAGTGGTTCGTGGTCCAATTTTAAAGGAGGTCCCGGATTCGATCCCGGATCCACGTTCACAGTTGTGTCAGCTGGATTAACATGACGGAATATGAGGGCTTAGGGAGATTAGCAACACGCTGCACCCCTTGTGTTATCGCGCACACCACTATGAGGACACACCAACACCCACTACATAATATATACTGAGTACGTGGCGTGATCGTTACGAATCGGCCGCAGTAGCAGTAATCCGTTGGAGGATATTATTATATTAATCCTGTAATTTAAATATCTACCTGCACCGATATCATCTAGATAAGTACATTAAATTAAATAACGTTTCTATTGATGTATACCTAGAATTAAGCAATACGTAGTAGTTTATAACAAACAAAGACCCATGTCAATATTATTTTCTGAACAAAACAGCTTGTTTCACTCTATTGTAATCAACAAAGAAATAATTATGTTCGCTGTAATTCATTACGAATATTTACGACGAGTGTCACATCGCGCCAAGAAAATATCACGGTGCTCACAGTTAAAAAAAATGATATATACACGTCAGCTTACATAAATAAAGACATGAAATACTCACGAAAATATCCGCCAAGACATTTCTAAGTAGTAAGGACACACTGTCGTGTGCGGATTGTGAAATAACTTTTGAGCCGAAAACAAATATTCTTGGGCGCGCATAATGTTAAACCAAAAAGATTTTGTGCTTGGGAAATGGTGGGTAGGCAGATTAAAAAATTATTGTTCTTTTTCGTCATGGTTGGCATTGAAGTAAACCATAGACAAATTCAGACGTTTTAAATTAAAGTTTCAATAGCCAGTTCGATGTTCGATCAACGTTTGATGAAGGCTGTGAAAAAAAAATTCTATAGGTATGTCCGTTAGTACATTTCATATCTGAAGGTGAAAGATAGGACAGTTCTATTTAACATGGAAAAAGCCAAGACGCTCCTTTTGAAACTTACCGATATTTTAAGAATCGAGAATATTTTTCTATAGAAATCTAATCAACTTTTCATTGTTGATTTTTAAATCAATCAACATTTTATCTATGAATTAACAACTATCTGGATATGGAATACAATATGTATTCTGGTATATGGAATCTTATTGGTACACACGAAATAAATAAGAAATGATAAAAAATAGTAGGTATTGCTTAATTTAAAAAAAAAATCTGCGTAAAAAAACGCCTCAAAAAACCACGAAACTATAAAGTGTAAAATAAAAAAATTCAACCGTACAATCGACGAAAAGGTTTTGCGAAGTCGGCGCCCAATACTGTTTGTAATTTAATACAACCACATTCAATTATCAACAGGCGCCGACTTCGGTTAAAACCTTTTCTCGGTGTACTGTTATAAAAGTTATTGAAGGTATAAAGTGATTATATAAACGAAACCCTTAGTGCGTGTTTGTTTTGTAGTCGGGTTAGTTTTAACTTATTTTATTGAACATATTTTTAGTTATGTTAATTGTTTTTAGTTACTACACAACGCCACAACGCCCTCTAGGGACTTAGAAGACCCTAGAGCGCTTGGTCAATTTAATGACGTCATGTCGCCTATAACCAGAAGACAATCAAGGACGCTTCTAACGACACCTATGTATTCAAATATGGTTACTAGTTTGAAGTTACGAGGGAACAGTGAACAACCAAAACCTCCAGGACATACATTCAGATCAAAATCATAACCCTCCTTTTTGCTTCGCCGTAGTCGGGTAAAATATTATTTACACCTTTAACAGTTTGTGGTTTTGAAGGCGGTTTTTTTTTTGAGAAAATTGATTTCAAGCTTTTTAGTGTCTCATTTTTTGGGCAGGAAGTAATAGTAATAGTAATCGTAATAGTAAACGTTTATTCTCACCATAATTCAACATTTTACATTGTACAAACAATTACCAAACACGTTATACAGTAAATTGTAGCGGTAGGTAACAGAATCTTAAGTTCGTAAAATTTACAGTACAGTAAAGTAAGAAACTCACAGTGAGGACTATGGGGGTTAACCCTGAATTAGGAATACCTGTAGCTCAAGGTGTTAACCCTCCACCCCTTATAATGGGACAGTTTTAATTAATAATAAAATTCATTCCACAACAGGCCTCAATAAAACTACTGGATATAAATTCAAAATATTGATAGGGTTACGCAAAGAACAACACAAAGGAAGCCCCTCAAATCAATTATTGAACAGTACCTATCGCAGCAAATAAGTTAAGATAACGCACAATGAATTAAACTAAACTCTAAACATTCTTTACGAAGATTACGTAGAATTTTTTCAGTATTCAGATAATTAGAAGAGGTAGTTTTTTCTTTAAGGGTGTGTGGGATTTTAAGTACTTCCATCATCCTGTAGATAACATCCGAATCATTTAAGTAAAAGTATTCACCTACTTGCGCGGACCAGACTGGCCACATTTGTGCATTTGTGACCCGCGGGTCTGGGGGAGCATCCTTGTTCCATATAATCGTATGCCTTGTTGTCGAACTCAATTACTTTAGGCATGTTAAATCTAGAGGAAATATTTAAAAGAAATAAATATTTTACCGTGGCTTCCCAATTTATCCTCGACTGCATTATGTATGTACGTAAGAACTTGCAAACTTTTCCAAAAGTCCCGATAGTCATAGTCTTAACACCAGAATAAACAAAGGCTTGCCGTACCCGGTCCTCAGACTTCATAAAATCGGTAATTCGTTTGTTGGCATTAAGTATTAAGATATTTAATAAGATACCACAAAATGTCATTAACCTATCACTGGATAAGTTTAGTCTCATACTTAAAACCTGCCTAATGAAGAAAGGTTACTATAGTGTACAATACTATTTAAATGATAAGGATTCTTGGTCAAGTTAATTGATTAATATTTTGAGTTGTTATTCATAGTAGTCTATTAACTTTCATAATTGTATTTTTTTTTCTCGATTGAAACTCTGTAACATCATCAATATTTGAAAAGAGTTAACTACTGAGTTTCTTGCTGGGTCTTCTCAGTAGAAATCGACATTCCGAACCGCGGTAGATATTATGTACCTATTTTGACATTCATAAGTGTTCTGTGTGGACCTAAATTGAATAAAGATTTTTTATCTTTATCTTTAGCTTTGGTTTTTAATGTCTGCTGTTGTGTTGCCTACACAAACACTTAAACATTTTCGAAGTGATGAAGGCAACTGTAGCCCTAACTAGCAACACCAAATTCCATTTAAATTGTTAGCTACTAAACGTGGATCTATATTAAACATTTTCGGAGCGGAGTCACAAACAACATTATTCTACTATTTATTATTTAGCAACTACTTTTTGAACTGTTTTTGAACTCAAAACTTGGATATAAACACGCCGTAAGTAGCCGTTTTGGTGGTAATCAAAATTGCGAGTACAAAAAGCAGACCCAAAAGTTAATTATAGTATTCATAAATAGATCCATACATTTGAATGATTAAGGACTATTTATAAGTACCATTCATTTGACCGACGCAAAAATGTCAAAATATATAGGAACGGACATTTGCATTTAGTTTAGTCGTGGTTTTGTTCACATAATTATAAATCAGGAGTATATACACATTCTGGACACATCTATTGGCCCCCACCTTAGAGTTTAGGTTCGGATGGACCCCTACTGAAATATGACTGCTAGATAGAACAAAAACTATTGATGCAGATTTAAACATGATACATTTTACCATTTTTTTCGATGTAATTGTTATAAAAATTTGAATTCAGAATATCACTGACATGGTCCTAGCCTTATACCTAAGTGGGTATGCACCTTGACAAGGCAACTGATTTTTGAATAAAAAAAACATGTTTTATCAAATGAAGGTCATTAATAACACGTGTTGCCTCCGATGGGCATCTACACAGCTCTCAACGATTAGGCGTAGAGTTTATCAAACCGCTCTATGAAATTCTCAGGGATCATCTCCCATTCTTCCTGCTATGGAAGTTTTTAACTCTGATCGTCTGGGCAACTGGCTGACGAGCCCCTAATAGTCTTTTAGAATAAGAATAGAATAGAATATCAGCTTCCCACATGAGCTCAATAGGGTTCCAAGTCTGGTTTCGGCTGCGCCAGCCATAAACTGTGATGTTCACATCCCGAAAGAATTCCTGACAATGCCAGCATGTGTGTCCTTCTATGTATGATAATCAAATTTGGGCTTACCATAGCCCACGTATGGATCACGTGAGGTTCTAAACACTCACGAATGTACCTTTCGCATTTAATCGCAACTCTCCTCAAGCAGCATTGTGCGAAACGCTCTTACTTACGTCGGTAGACCTTCTTCCTTTCATCATTATACAATTTTAGAATAATCAGAAACAAGAGAACACAGCTCCAATGCTGCTGAGTCCAATGTTAAATGAGTGCGCGCGAAATGAAGCGGCCCCGCTGTCCGAGGGCTCGCGTTAGTTGCGGGTCATAAGCTGGCTTGGTGGTACCATATCGCGTTCTTTTAAACCTTCACGACATTTCGAGCGCTTACAGATACTCCGTGGAAGTCGTCCAAAGTTGTTTTGTATCTCAATGGAGTAAGGTGACGATTCTCAAGGATGAGTCGTTATGATGAGTCGATCCTGCCTTTCAGTTGTAACCGAATCGTGGCTGTCTTGAACGATCCACCAGTCTCTAGTACCTCGATAACCATTTCGCACCGCAGATCGACTTAAATTAAGTTCAGCACTCACATTTCTTTGGCTGTGTCAGCGGATAAGTGCACAGTTTGGGCGGTAACTTCAGGCGATAGTATCATAAGATTATTGATAGACCTAACCTAATGTTAATAAGAAAAGTAATGGGTTTGTAGCAAAACAAAGAGTCAATCACCTTCCAAGAATTAAATCAAAGTAAATATTAAAGCAAGTTTTCTTAGGATTCGATTGTTGAGATCAACAAAGGCTCCAAATTTTCTTTCGTTCTTCAAATTAGTTTTCGAAATTCAAAAAAAGACTATTGAATCAAATGATGTATGTGCCAGGTCCAAAACTGCATAAAAAACTTTTTGCTGACTATTAGGTAAACGTTTTACCTAGGACCTAACGAAATGGAAAATGCAAGGTTGGGCAATAGATGTGTCCAGAAAGTGTAGTAGTTTCCGAGGGCCCCATTGCCACCTATGTGTGCTACCGTGCTATGCTGTAGCAGAATCGGAGGACAATTTAATGCGACGGTAGGGCACACAAGCGGACGCCAATCGATTTTTATTTAAGCTTCAAACCGGATCTATTTTAAACATCATAAATGACACGTTGGTTTTGTATTCTTAAGTATTCTTAGTTCTAATCTTTTACCAGGGAAAATGTTTAAGGGTGTCTAGTTTGTTACATTTCTTGGTTGGTAGATGACCGCAAAAATAGAAATATGTTTTTTTGAATAAGTGGAAACTTACTGAACTAGGTATAACTTACATACATTTTTATGTAAACTCTATATGTAGGTACTGTGTGTTTTCTCTAACCTTAAATAAATAAACAATTTCAGGAATTACAGCGTCCAGGTAAACACAAGCAAGGCAAGCACAGGCCAAAAGGAACCGCTTTTGGCGTGAATAAATTTTTCGCGTACGCGTTGGACCCAACATTTGTGCATTGTTATTTAAGAAATAGTATAAGTGTTTGCCTGGAGGTTGTAATCCCGAAATTGTTTAAAATTGATCCGGTTTAGTAGCTAAAAATTAAAATCGATTGGCGTCGCCAGTGTGGCCTACCCGTCACCTTAAGGTGACACCGCGGCGCTAGTATCATGGCGGCGTGTCACCTGAGTAACTACCTATTTATTTATCATTAAAAGCTTTTGCTGTCGACTGTCCACGTCCATCCGAACTCATGAGTCAAAAGGCTTCGGAATATTCTCGATCCTAATTCGTTAAATCATTACTGAGTCCCCAATTCTGAATAATTCTTGTTACATTTCTCGACGTCTGTTAATTGTAGATAACTTGCGAAAAGTTCCCCACGTTGATTGTTTCTTGATGAAAACTTGTTTGGGAGTTTACCAGTCTTTGTCTTTGGTTGGGGAGCAAGTTATTCAATTTTAGCTGGTATTGTGGCGGGGGAAGGGTGATTTTTCTGTGGTTTTACGACTGATGATTAGCCGCGTAAAGCAAACATTTAAATTGAATGAACTCGTCGCTTACAAAGATGTCGTTCGTTAATATATCAACAATGTGACAAGTATGTTCTATAACTAATATAAATATAATAGTGTTGCTAATCAATAGATAGATAAGAGGCTCGGCCGTGTGGTCCCCGGCAGAGTAGAATAGGCCACCCTCACTCTTACCGAGGTGTCGTAAAAGGCGACTAAGGTAAAGCTGCTGGCATGATCATCAGCACCCAGAGAAGGAAAACTGCATTTATATCAAAACCCTCGCCAAACCGTCTGCCAAGCGTGGTGAGTATGGCAATTACCCCTCATGTGATTGAGGACTTAAATGGGCTGATGATGAGGCTCAAAGTCACCCAGAGAGCAATGGAGAGGGCTATGCTCGGAGTCTTCCTGCGTGATCGTATCAGAAATGATGAGATCAGCAGGAGAACTAAGATTGCATGTCTCAAAAGGCAATGGGCAGGGCACATAGCGAGAGAACAGACGGCCGTTGGGGCGGAAAGGTCCTTGAGTGGAGGCCACGTACAGGAAATAGCAGCTGAGGCAGGCCTCCCACAAGGTGTACCGACGATCTGGTGAAGGTTGCGGGAATCCATTGGATGCGGGCGGCACAGGACCGATCTGTGTGGAAAACATTGGGGGAGGCCTATGTCCAGCAGTGGCCGTCTATTGGCTGAAATGATGAATCGATAGTCCACGAGCGATAGTATATCGATAGTAAAAGTAAAATCAATAGTATCGATAGTCTGCCGATAGTATTGCTGGTTGTCAATAGTATCGATACTAGGGATAGTATCAATCCGGGGGAAAGGGGGTTTAAAGATTGGCAGCGCACTTGTGAATCCACTGGTGTCGCGAGTATCCATGGGAGGCGGAAATCACTTACCATCAGGTGATCCGTCTGCTCTTCTGCCACCTATCACATAATAAAAAATAGATCAATACTATTGATAACGCTAATAATATCGGTACTATCGATTATAAATAAAGAGAAAATAAATGATTTATTTATTATTCTCTTCACAATGTTGGCTTACATGTTACTTAAGGTGACGGGTAGGGCACACTAGCGACGCCAATCGATTTGAATTTTTAGCTACTAAACCGGATCTATTTTAATCAATTCCGGGATTACAATCTCTCGGCATACACTTATACTATTTTTAAAATAACCAATCACAAATGTTGGGCAAAAAAAGCGGCCACTTTTAGCCTGAATCAATTTTTCGCGTACAAAAACGGACCCAACATTTGTGTATGGTTATTCAATAAATAAGTAGTCTTAGTGTTTGCCGAGAGGTTGTACTCACGAAATTGTTTAAAATAGATCCGGCTTAGTAGCTAAAAGTTAAAATCGATTGGCGTCGCTAGTGTGCCCAACCCGTCACCTTAATAATTAAGGCGACGGCTTAGCTATAACATCTACAATTACTGTAGATGTTATAGCTAATGTTAGCGTCATACCGCCGTCACATTGTGAGAGACTGGTGCCTGATGTAGGTTCAGAGCCTGTATTACAGGTCACCAGTACCTTCTCGCAGTTGGAACGGTGCAACTCTATACAGTTAACTTAATATAAAGTAAGAGATAACAAGGTATTTTGATAAACATACAAAGGTTGACAAGAGATAATAACAGTAGAAGCAAAGTATAATAAGTAAAAAAGTTTCAATAAATATCCACACTTTCAATCACTCATCTCACACTTTCATTCAGACATCACACACTTTCATTCACAACGTCTCACATTTTCATACAAACATGACATAAGTAGTCACAATCTCACACATTGGGAATATAATTATTTAAAATCTGTATTCTTTAATCGTATCAAATGTGGTGAACGATATGGAAGAGAGGAGTCTTCTGGCACAGGCATTATTATGCTTAAAAGAAGGCTCCAATCACAAGCTGATTTAATGTAACATCATGTTTTTGGAAAAATAAATTGAAATTGAAATAATAAAATATATAAATAAAAGTGTGCAAGTGTATGTGTGAATTGGGTCAGTGTATGAGTGTGTGCCGTGTGGTCCCCGGCAGAGTAGAATAGGCCACCCTCACTCTTACCGAGGTGTCGTAAAAGGCGACTAAGGTAATCTGCTGGCATGATCATCAGCAACCAGAGAAGGAAAACTCTGCATTTATATCAAAACCCTCGCCAACCCGTCTGCCAAGCGTGGTGAGTATGGCAATTACCCCTCATGTGATTAAGGTAGGCCCGTGCCCCAGCAGTGGGGACTTAAATGGGCTGACGATGATGAGTGTGAGCAGTTTTCGGTGTAAATTCTTGAAAGGTGATTAAAAGATGTGCAAGTGTTAGGATGTGAGTGAAGGTTTGTAAGGGTAGGTAGGTAGTAGGTATTACGAGCAAGTGATAAGCAGCTCTCGGTTTGGTCGTAGGTGGCAGACGAGCTGACGGATCACCTGATGGTAAACGATTACCGCCGCCCATAGACACTCGCGACAACAGTGGTGTCACAGAGCGCGCTGCCGACCTATAAGCCCCCCTTTCCCCTGGATTGGGGCGATCCAATCCAATTCCAATTCCATCCAATGAGGGTACCAGAGCCCAACGAAACACAACACAGTGCTGCTTCACGCCGGTTAAGGTAAGCTCTAAAGCATAGTCCCCAATCAGTGTTCACTCTTGTTGCATAGTAATATGAATTGATAATTGATAATATGAATGCATCTACCTACAATACCACCTAGAACTTAATAGTTATGTCTGTACTCGTAGGTTACATGTGGTTACGTTTTGTCAAAGTTAAATTTCCACCAACATCCGATATTTGAAATCACATTTTAGTGAGCTCACGTAACTGGAATATTTTTGAATTGTCCAACAGTTTCGTCTAATATAGGAAATTCTTTCTCTACCACATTGTATCGGAATATTCCTAGTTTTGAAATATGGCGGGCGTGTGTCTACATTTTGCACTGAATAATGATAAGTTACGGGTATGTAATGGAAATTTTTATTACTTGAATAATTTGATGTAAGTTTGTAAGTAGTATGTGGTAAAACTTTCAAATAGAAGATGAGGCAAATAGTTGAGGTCAGGTAGGACTCGTCACTTGTTTATTGCTCTACGTTATTTTCCCCAACGCAACGATGCTATCTCAGTGGATATGAACGTGACCCTTCTAAATAGGTCGTAGGTTCGAATACGAGCGTTTTTTTTTTTATATCAGAGGTGGCAGACGAGCAGACGGTCACCTGATGGAAGCAATTCCGCCGCCCATGGACCACCGCAAACAACAGTGGGGTCACAAGTTGCGCTCGCCAACCTTTTCCCCTTCCCCCCATGGCCTCCGGTAGCCCACTCACCACGGCGAAACACAGGCGCAGGCGCTGCTTCACGCCGGTTCTTCTGCTGAGGCAGTGGTATCACTCAGGTCAGCCGGCCCATTCATGCGTAAGCGTGGCTCTCCCACATTTAAAAATACTGTATGTAGGACTACTTACCTGGGATTTCAAAAAATGTAAAATGCAATTCTTAAGTAAATATACACTTAAAAATTCATCTCGTGTACAGGCGGGATAGAACCCACACCTTCCACAATCCGGGTGAATGTTCTACCAATTAGACCAGGACTCGTGACTATACCGACGAATTTGTAGTGCTGATCGAATGAATAGACAGGGCTATGCTCGACCTCTTTGAGGGATCATAAAAATAATGGTTCCAAAGGAGAATACAAAGTCACAGTCATAGACAAAGAATGCAAGCTTAACAAGTAGCAGTGGGCCACTGTTTAGCGCGTGAAAAAGATCTTCGAGTGAAAGATGTTATAAAGGGATTCGCAGGCCGTGGGCAAGCCCGATTACTGCCCTACCGAGCCTATAAGGAACCGTCGACATTAGCATAGCATTTCAGAACGTTCTGACTTTACTCGAGTACTAACAAAAAAGTTAAATTTACACCCCTATTCTGCACGGGAACCGGCGGTATCGTCCGAATCGCCAAATAAACAAAAAGCGGCAAAAAGCGCTGCACATGATAGCGCGTGAAGAACGATAGACACGGACGACTCGCGACGGTGCGCGGGCGCCTGTCACACCGACGCGTAAAGAGGTCGTACCGTGGCAGGCCCCCCCAAAAGGTGGACCGATGACCTGATGAAGGTCGCGGAGTCCCTGGATACTCAATACTCAATGTTTATTGCTTTCCATAAGGTCAGTAAGGTGGTGCTTATATTATTTAGTAGAACACATTAGACCCTGTTTAGGGCACAACAAAAATTTAGAAGAGAGGAAGCGGGCTTTATTAAGTTGTTCTCTTTTATACCACACACACACACCACACACACACACACAGGTATAAATACATATTACGTGCAAAGTACGTACAGCCACACATCGAGGGTATGGGTGTTGGAAACAGTCAGATTTTCTTCATTCGCTTCTCACCTAATGTCAAAACACGTTCGACTCAATATCAATTGAGGAATTTGACGGATTATGGTAGATGATGTGTGGTGTCTGCTTTTTTTTTTATACAATCTGTCAAATTGTATGGTGGTTTTCTTTTTTTTTACCCTTTTTGCTGCCCCTTGGCTGTTGTATTATATAAGTTTGTCAATGTATTTTAAAAAATCTGTTATTGGCTGTAAGTAGTATATACATTTTAAATACTTAAATAATTTAGTGCTGTTGATTTTGAAAAAAAAAAAAATTTTATGTAAAATCATTTAGTAAACTTACATCTTTAAATTTAAATAAAATTCGCTATACTTTTCCGCGACGCTATTAGCGATAAGGACCGCCTACATTGTTTTAGTATAATAACTTAGACTAAGATCTGTAAATTTTGGGCAATAAAGGGTCTATCTATCTATCTATAAATGCAGCTCTGTATTATTTTTTTCTGTTTATAAGGGCGGCGCAGGGACCAATCTGTATGGAGTTGGGAGGCCCTATAGCCAGCGTGGGCGAACCTATTGGTTGAAATGCTGATGCCGTATCTATACTTAAGTACTCCGCGGGATCAGCGACTGAACAAATTTCTGGCTTCCGAAGAAAAAGGTCGACACTTCTATTACGAGTATTTATTGGTGGAGTTTGTTGTTCAACGTGTTCAGTCACACTCTGATCTGTGCATGGATTTGATTGTTATAAAAGTTAGGAAAGGGTGTGAGCAGAGGCGATTCCGTGGTGCGGCAAAAACTCTCAAGTCCCGTTAGCCGTGGGAGATTCAAAAGATATTTTCCAAAAACCAGGTTTGTGAGATTGTCAAGCGAGCGCGTCGCGGTGAAGATTGTACAACGATATTGGACATTTTCCGGTATTCGACGTGGGACAGAGACTCCAGATGAGCATGGACAGGAATATGATCTGTCTGTTTGTACTGTCCGGGCATCGAACCGCAATCATTGGACAAAGGCAGCGTTCACTACCACTGTTTCTGTTGTGGTATCAACTCGGTCGAGCCGGCAAAACGGCGTGAAGCAAGCATTGTGCTGTGTTTCGCTGCGTGAGTGAAGGTACCGAAGGCCCCAATCCGGGGAAAGGGGGGGTTGTAAAGGCAGCTTGTGACTCCACGGCGCAGGACCCAAACGGCTTACGTGCTTTCCGATGGCACGGGGGTACAAGGACCGCAAATTTCACACTCTGGGCTGCACTAAGAATTTCTTTGCCGAAAACTTAGGTTACAAATTTTTTGGCCCGACCGGGAATCGGATCCGGGGACCTTTGCGCAGCCATCGCTTTAAAGTGCGACCCACTAACCACTGCGCCACCGAGGCAGCTTCGGCATTACTTAGGTGACTAAATACGCACAGAATTCACGTCAAAATTCCTACGGACACATACAGTAAAGATTATTTTACATGATACACTCATTCGCCTCAAAAGCCGAAGAAAAACCTCTCAACACCAGATACTAGAAAGTAGTACTCAATAGAGTGAGAAGCTGTGAGGGCACTCCGGCGCGCAACGCATTACCGGCTGCGTCAATTTGGCGCTCGACTTGAGGGCGAAAGTGTTTTTTGTCTTTTTCGGGAAACTTGACCTCAAGGGCTCTTGTGGGAACTGTGGGAAGTAGTTCGTGCCGCCAATTCGGCTCGGTTTATTTTTTTCGCTGTGCCACGGAAACTTGATGTGATTTATTTTTGTAGTTACAAACAACTTAGATAGCTACCGTCCTATTTATTGTTGTTTTTAGGTGAATTTCTTTTCATCAACAGATTCCCTAGATGGTTTGTATGAAAATATCTCTTCTGTTTTTTTTTTATTATGGCAGACAAACGAGCAAAAGACGGCTTACTTGATGGTAAGTGATTACCGCTGCCCATGGACGTCTGCAACACACGGCATCACACACAGATGCGTTGCTGGCTCTTAAGGTGACGGGTAGGGCACACTAGCGACGCCAAGCGATTTTAGTTTTTAGGTACGGTCAGCATCAAAGTAACTTAACACTTTAGTACCATGTCGAGTAACATTTTTGAACCCCTTAGAAACTGTTTTTAATAGGCAGAACAGTTACTTTGATATGGTACTAAAGTATTAAGCTACTTTTGATGCTGACCGTACTAAACCGTATCTATTTTAAACAATTTCGGGGCTACAATCTCTCGGCAAACATTTTTAATATTTATTAAATTACCATGCACAAATGTTGGATCCGTTTTTGTACGCGAAAAATTGATTCGGTTGATTTAGCGGTAATCCAAAATTCAAGTGCAAAAGCAGACCTAACAGTTAACTATAAATATTAAATAAATAGTATACGAGTAGGTGTTTGCCGAGAGGTTGTAATCCCGACATTGTTTAAAATAGTATTTAATAAGTATTTAATTAGTATTTACTTGGTGAACGCTCTTAGTATAGAATAGTCAATATAATATGAGATAAATAACACACTTAAAAATTTCATCTCGTGTTCAGGCGGGAATCAAAACCCAAATAAAAAACAAATTTCGTCGGCTTAGTAACGCTTTCAGTGGTCTAATTGGTAGAACATCCACCCGGATTGTGGAAAGTGTGGGTTCGAGTCCCGTCTGAACATGAGATGATATGAAATTTTAAGGGTGTTATTTACTTAAGAATAAATTGCACAAGATTGCTATAAAAAATATCAACTATAATATGAGATGTTGTATGCCTTATTTATTTAAGTTTTTTTATCTCATCTCGTTAGTCTTACTCACTTTAAACGATCGTAAGTAGGTGTTAATGGTGGAGTGGAAAAAAACAATAAATTCTGAAAAGTTAACCATTATTTTATAACCCGACGTAGAAGTTCCGTTCCCATAATCCAAACTTTCGTTATAACCGAGTATTATTGCAAACCGAGCAATAAAATTTGTTTTATCGTACCAATATCGTGTTGGTTTATTTGTCGCGTCCTCCGCCAGGGGGCGTGCGCGACTTTTATAGCTGTAATTATGACTGATTTAGTGACCGGCCCGGTTTAGTACGGCTGGAATGAGAGTGGACAAATTTATAACACGCTTTTTGTAATCCAATATCGATAAGCATGTGATTCAGGGACATGGGCAACAGATGGCGCTGTTCATATTGGGTTGCTCGTTAGCCGCTACAAGCGACCAGTCACTTAGGGTGACAGGTAGGGCACACTAGCGATGCCATTTGATTTAAATTGTTAGCAACTAAACCGGATATCTTTTTAACAATTTCGAAGCTGTAGCCTCTCGGAAAACACTATTTATTTAATTAACTTTTGGGTCTGTTTTGGGTACTCGAAATTTGAATTACCGCCAAAAACGTCCACTTATAGCGTTAATCCAAATTTCAAGTGCAAAAACAGATCAAGAAGTTGTACACAATTATTAAATAAATAGTAGGTATAAATGTTTGCTTAGAGACTCCCATTCCGAAATTGTTTAAAATAGATCCGGTTAAGTAGCTAACAATTTAAATCGATTGGTGTCGCTAGTTAAGGCTACTCGTTGCCTTAAAAAAATTGATATGCATATGATTCAGGGAGATGGGCAACAGATGGCGCTGTTTATATAGTCGCCGCGCGATGTGGCAGTCACTTAAAAAAATGTCCAAATCGCTAAACGTGTTCGGTAGCTTCTTAGTAAGGACAGTCACATGCTTAAAGGACGGTACAAAACCCACATGGAGATGCTTCGAAGAATTTTTGAAGTCCAGTCTGCTTAGTTAGTTACATCATTAA
The DNA here is from genome assembly GCA_019059595.1 of Marasmia exigua. Taxonomy (NCBI): domain Eukaryota; kingdom Metazoa; phylum Arthropoda; class Insecta; order Lepidoptera; family Crambidae; genus Marasmia; species Marasmia exigua. The sequence goes on along the minus strand of CM032475.1, from coordinate 5,214,589 downwards.
AAGTTTTTAAAAAAAAATCATTACCACGCGATCTTTTTCTAAGTCAGCTAAACATTACAAAAAATCCTATTTTTTTTATATTACGTCGGTGACAAATAAGCGTGCGACTCGCATAAAGGTAAGCGTAATTGCAGCCTATGGACGTTTGCAACTCAAGTGGACCTGCATACGCGCTGCCGATTTTTAGATTCTTACGTAATAAACATTAAAAAGAGGAGGGGGTACCTTATTCTTATCTTTTCTTATTCAGGGGGTGACGGGGTCATAAACTAGATCAAATATTAGCCGTGTGTAACTCTTTCCTGAAACGACTCAGCCAAATGATGTCTCATTTGGCTGAGTCCGAATCTTTGATGATCGCTCTGAATGTATCATTCGACTCAAATGGATCTCGAGTCCGAGTGAACCAAATGTTCCGAATAAGCTGAATAATCCGATGAGCAAAATGATGCGAATGAGCTGAATGATCCGATGAGCCGAATGATCGGAATGATCCGATGAGCCGAATGATCCGAATGAGCTGAATGATCCGAGTGAGCCGGATGAATGAATATACTTTTATTGCACTCAAAATAAAGTATGAAAACTTAAAAACTAGATATTACAGGATGTGTACAACGAAGGCGGCCTTATCACTATGAGCGATCTCTTCCAGGCAACCGAATGATCCGAATGAGCGGAATTAATCACGGATCTAAGTATCTGAGAGCCCATGTTCCAAATGAAGCGTTTTACTGTTCCGCATCTCTGCACTGATCAAGATGAAAATATTAGATAGATAGATAGATAGATATTCTTTATTGCACAAAAATAAAATACAGGCATGATACAACAGCAATAGACAGTACAATAAGGCGGTCTTATCGCTTGTAGCGATTTCTTCCAGACAACCTTTGGGTAGAGGAAAGAAATATCGTATTCGTAATAATAAGGAAAGGCAGTGCAAAGTAGTTTAACAAATGAAATTGAGAATGGCAGAATTATACATTATTTTATATATTAATGTTATTACATTACATAAATAATAATAAACAATACATACATACCAAATAATAATATAGGTATACATAGATAATTTATAACAAAAAATCAATAAAAATATTTCTTATAGATAGGTATAAATGACCAGAGAGCAGACCACATAAAAAAGGAAGAGGAGACAAGGAAAAAAACAGTGTACCTATTTATAGAGATAGAAAGTGAGTTTTGACGCGGGACTTGAATATAGGCAGGGATTGTGATTTCCTGATTGGAAGGGGTAAGGAGTTCCAGAGACGAATGGATTGAACAGTAAAGGATTGTGAATAGGATTCTGAGGAATGAGGAGGGAAGCTAAGATGGAGTTTGCGGCATGACCGCATTTCTCGACCGTCGGCAGGTTGCAAGAATTGGAATCGCTCTTTGAGATAAGCTGGAGCCAGAGGATTAAATAAGACGGTATATAACAGAGAGAGGACATGAAGGTCGCGACGCCGACGAATGGGGAGCCAGTTAAGCTGTGCACGGAACTCAGAGACATGGTCATATTTGCGTAGGCCAAAAATGATGCAGATGCAGAAGTTTTGAAGGCGCTCAAGCTTATCGAGAAGTTTTTCACTGAGGTCAAGGTAACAGCAATCTGCGTAATCCAGAATAGGTAAAAGTAAAGGCCTGTACAAGAGCAACTTTGGTAGGTATCGGCAAGAAATTTCGCAGTCCATCTTTTATATTCCAATCTTTTAAAAGATATCTATCTACGTTTTTGCCAGGTCTAAATATTATCTTACGTAATGGTTTGTTTACATGAATGGCTCCTATGAAGTTTGTAACGGTGCTTACGTAATGAAAGGTTTGTAGGTAGCTTTTGGGCTTCCTCAGAGCCCACAATATTTTATAACTTCTCCAACAACCATGATTTTGGACGCAAATTCCATGTTAAGTGTACCGGTATATAACAGAGAGAGGACATGAAGGTCGCGACGCCGACGAATGGGGAGCCAGTTAAGCTGTGCACGGAACTCAGAGACATGGTCATATTTGCGTAGGCCAAAAATGATGCGGATGCAGAAGTTTTGAAGGCGCTCAAGCTTATCGAGAAGTTTTTCACTGAGGTCAAGGTAACAGCAATCTGCGTAATCCAGAATAGGTAAAAGTAAAGCCTGTACAAGAGCAACTTTGGTAGGTATCGGCAAGAAATTTCGCAGTCCATCTTTTATATTCCAATCTTTTAAAAGATATCTATCTACGTTTTTGCCAGGTCTAAAATATTATCTTACGTAATGGTTTGTTTACATGAATGGCTCCTATGAAGTTTGTAACGGTACTTACGTAATGAAAGGTTTGTAGGTAGCTTTTGGGCTTCCTCAGAGCCCACAATATTTTATAACTTCTCCAACAACCATGATTTTGGACGCAAATTCCATGTTAAGTGTACCGGAACTTGGTGTTGACTTTTGCTTTAAGTTAGGTACCTACCAACACATTGTGTACTCTGGACCCTAAACTAGCAAACTGAAAATTAAATAGTTTTAGAATTGTTAGGGAACAATCAACAATGTCTCCTTTGCTGATCGATGGTGATGGAATTAGTAGTTTAGGTCATAAACTGGTTTGCGCCGCTTTTCGGGAGCCGATTTGTTATTCGACTTTACTAACAGATGTCGCTGGATCTCAATTACATTTTAAGTACCGGGTCGTGATCTCGGGGTCCTGGGTTCGAATCCCGGGTCAAACGAAAAGTATGTTTCGAATTTTCGAACAAAGCTTGGGTTTGTAATCACCAATCCGCATTTGGCAAGCGTGGTGATTAGGCCTAATCCCATTATAGTAGCGATGACTTGATTTCTATGATGAAGGCCTTTGCCCTGCAGTGAGACCGTTTATAGGCTGATACTTTACATACATAGGTACTTGATGCTGAGCGCCTTCAGAATAGAAACAAAATTTCTTCAAAATGCTTGCGACAGACGATATAATGCGATACCTAATAGAGCGTTAGTAGCTCAGTGGTTCAGCACGTGCCTTCCATATTAACTCTGGATTTTTGAAATCTACTTGCGTATTGCTACCCTCGGTGGTGAGGGAAAACATCGTGAGAGGAAACCTGCACGTTTCGGATAGTTTCTGAAACGTGAAACCATGATTCAGTTGGTCTGGTTCCCCTGTTAAAGGGTTGCGAAGGTCAGACGGCAGTCGCTAAGTTGGACTACGGTGCTTGGGGACTACGGTGCGGCGGCCTCCTCGTGTGGCCCCTTCGGTAGTATTTTTGCTCTGTTTGGAGCTGCTACCGAAGGGGTCCTGGCGTCCCTGGGCAACGGCGGGTAGTAATTTGGCGCGCTCGCCATATTGCTACCCGACGGCCGACGGCTGCACACATGGAGGGGGGGTTATGGTCGTAACCCCCCCTACGGACCTAGGCCGGGCTCGGTCTAGGTCTCTGAGTGGACCGCTCTGTTCTGGAGCGAGGCGTTTGGTGGGGGGGTGTTCTGACACCCTGGAGTTTTGGTTGGTTGTGCGCGGACCTGGGTCTCTCACCGGCGGTTATCCGGATGGGCTGAGCCGTTAAGGGCCCTGCTCCTCCCGCTTGCCTTAACCGGCCGGCGGGGGTTGAGTAGTGTGTAGTCTTCGGACGTAAATCCCGGGGACTCCCACGTCCCATCGGCCGGGGTCGGACGGCAGGGTTCACGCCTAGTGCGCTGGGGGTGAACCCTGTCCCTTGTTATCCTCCTGGACATGCCGTCTCTGACCGGTGGAGGCCCTCGGCACTCTCCACGAAAGTGGTTGTGCCCAATTTGTCCGCGCACTTAAGGTGGTGCAGGACCAGTGGCAGTTGGGGGGATGTCGGACGACTGAGGGCTTCAGTGTCCAGTCCAGCCCTCCCACTCTGGCCACGCTTGCCTTGCGCCACCCCTTCCTGGATGGAGAGCCTGCGGGCTCGGTGGCCGAAGGGCGAGTTTTTGGAGGTTCTGCGTCGGGTCTCTCAGCCAGAGTGGCTCGGCGGCAGTTCCGCGTTGCCAATTCTTCCTGGCTCCGCATCCAGCGGAGTTGGACTTTTTGGCGCGGCTTCTGTTTTTGAAGCGCTGCAGGTTTTGTTTCCCCAACCTACTCTCACTGCAGCCAGCAGTGTATGGTGGGAGGGTAACCCTGCAGGTTCTCCTCCCGGGGTTATTCTGCACTGCAGCCAGCAGTGTGATGCCATTCGGGGGTGTGGGTTGGTGGCCGTGGGAGAGGCCCTGGGTCCTTAGGACAGAGAGATGGAAGAGAGGCCGTGGTTTGGTTTGGCGAGCCTCTTCGCCCAGGACGTTCCGGTGTTAAGCTGGTGGTAATCCCGTTTCCGTCCCGACTTAGCGGGCGTCGAATGGAAAAAGCCCGGTGGTTTTAGTGGGTATGCCCGTGGAACGGTCTCTGATTAGGCAGAGGCCTAATCCAGGGGATAGCCCCCACTACCCTGCCCGACTCCCAGCGGCCGGGTGTGCTAAGGCGGGGGCGCCCGACCACCGGCGCCGACGTCTGCCTCCTGTCCAGTGAGCCGGCGGCATTTCCACCGGGTCAACCAAAAAAAAAAACAAAAAAAAGTTTGACGTGTCTGTGTGTGTGTCTGTCTGTGTGTCTATTTATGGCATCTAGCTCCCGAACACATGAACCGATTTTTGATTTTGATTTTTTGTTGAAAGATGAAATAGGAGGGCAGTGTTTTTTTTAGCTAGTTGGATAAAATCGTCTAAGATGGCCGCCGTCACAAAGATTTGGATTTTAAGTTTTAACACAACTCCGCCGCATATGGTTATCATATAAAGGGCTTGAGTAGCGAATATATTAAATTGTGAAAAATTTAAAATCAAGATGGCGCCGCCGTTCAGAAAATGACGAAAAACCTATTTGTTGTCCAACTGGCTCAATATACGTAGTAAAATGAAAAAAGCGTTTAGTTATATCGGGGTTTTTTTTAATTTTCAATTTAATTCTATTTTTTGACTCTTCTTTAAACCTAACCCATAATTTTAAAGAATCGAGAATATTTTCTTTAGAAATCTAACGACTTTTTATTTGTTAACTTTTTTAATCTTAAACAACATTTTTTCTCTACGAATTTGAAGTACTGGATATGGGAAACAATACATTACATACATACATACATGGAATAATAGTAAGTACACACGCAATAAATCATAATAATGAAATTATATCATCTTATTAATCTGAATAAATACAACTCTCATTTGACGTGTCCCGAACCACCTTCGTCAACCAAGAGAATTACCAGTTTCTTGGTCCCTAATGCAATCCACGCGCATATTTTGCACGAAAGATATCGCTATGCGGTAGTAAGATAGCTTCCATACGATTACTGATTTATTGTGATTTTTTGTGTCAGATCCCTATGAGCAAAATTCCGATTAGCGCACTATGCAATTCATAAGATATATTTTACAATTGTAATTGGTAATCATTATTTTAAGTTTCTTGTTCCAGATAAATTGAGAGAGATTAATATTTGTTATTTTGAAGACTGGGAACACAAAAAAGTTTATCGTTTTTACAGCTTCATATTTTTATTTCTAAAAATTTGGTTGGTTTCTTGTAGCTTAATTATTCATCATCACATCATCATCATCAGCTATCGCAGTCCACTGCTGACGTAGGCCTCTCCAATTTTCGCCACTGTGACTATCCATGGCTTCTCGCCTCCAGCTCTGCCGCCATCCCTGCGCAGATCGTCCCCCCACCTAGTGCAGAGGGCGCCTACATTACGTTTTCCAAGACGCGGTTCTCCACTCAGAACCCGTTTACCACCCCATCGTTGGTTCGTTCTGAGGCTAATATGGCCAGCCCACTGCCACTTAGGCTTGCTAATCCGGTGAGGCAATGTCGATAACTTTGGTTCTCTGCGGATCACCTCATTTCGGATTCGATCTCGGAGAGAGACGCCGAGCATTGCTCGTTCCATAGCCCGCTGAGCGACCTTTAACTTGTGGACCAGCCGTACCGTAAGTGTCCACTTATTATTATTCTAAAGTTGGATGAATGATCCGAAACGTTTAACTGTCCTATTCACCTTCATATACTGAATGGACTATACTATTATCGCATGTTGAGGTACAAGTCAAAGAGCGAAAAGGTTTGTCAGTTTTCAAATTGATTCGTTTGATATGCTATGAGCACTTCTTTTCTCCTCATCATCATCAGCCATTTTAATCCCCACTGCTGGGGCACGGGCCTCCCTGAATGCACAATGAGGGGTAATTGCCATACTCACCACGCTTGGCAGACGGGTTGGCGAGGGTTTAGATATAATGAATATTTTCCTTCTCTGGGTGGCTGATGATCAATTCAGCAGCTTTACCGTTAGTCGCCTTTTACGGACACCTCGGTGAGTGAGGGTTGGCCTAATTCTACTCTGCCGGGACCACACGTCACTTTATTACCTTTCATAAATTTGTCCGAGTAAACCTGTTGCACAGAAAATATGCTAATTAATTGCTAGAGTCAGAAAAGTCAGATTTGCTTGAGAACGTTGATTCCTTTTGTTGTCAAAGAAAATTTAAAGAAGGTTGGCAGATCTTTTTAAAAACGGTATGTTGGGTATAACTAATTCTTGCGTGCAAGCGAACATTTACCTTAAGCTGACGACCTTTTTCTTCTCTGTACCGTACATCATTGTTTACGAAAATTAGCCGCCAGCCGGTGATACAGTCGTCACAGTCAGCATTATCGTGCGAGAGCCACGCTTTGGCATGAAAGGGCCGCCTCAACCGGTGATAACAACGGCCTCACAATGAAAACCGGCTTGAAACAGCACTACTGGTGTTTCGCTGCGTGGTGAGGGTACCGGAGGCCAATCGTGAGGGAAGGGAGTGTAAAGGTGCAGCGCACTTGGAATCCACTGGTGTGCAGCTGTCCATGGGCGGCGGCAATCGCTTACCATCAGGTGATCCGTCTGCTCGTCTGTCACCTATATCATAAAAAAAAGTTACAATCTTTAAATCCTATAACAATCTGATGTCTGCGCGAGCGAAGTCGCGCACATTAGCTAGTGAAATAAAGTTAAACTTGTAAGCTGAAGACCGATAACTTGAATTAAAATTCAAGACACCAATGCAGAAATAGAGTTTGGTCCAAGTTATAGCTAAAATCATGATTTTTTATGAAGACATCTCGCGGGCCAGTAATAATATCCTCCACCCGATTACGGCTACGGCGGCCGATCGCAACGATCTGCCAACTGAAAGTGCTCAAGTGCTCAAGTGTGTGCGCAAACACAAGTGCACTTTCTACCCTTACCCATATCATAGTTATGCCCTTACCCATATCATCGTTTCGAATGGATTCTGAAACGTGTAACCATGATCCAGTTGGTATGGTTCCCCAGTTAAAGGGTTGCGAAGATCAGACGGCAGTCGCTTCATGGTAATTACCAGAATCTCCAAATCAAGAATCATGGTCCAAAGTACCGCAGGCTCTAGAGCGGCAGCTTTGGACCCAATTGGCAATTACACGCTAAGATGAGGAGGTGGGCAGGAGCTGGATGGTAGTAACGTGTAGTGATGATGATTTGGAGAGGCCTAGGTAGTGGACAGCAACAAGCTAATGATGAAGGGAACGAAGTGTCGCAGTAGTGGGTAAATTAACTGACTACGTTTTATGCCACAGAGTAACTTATAGATTATACTGAGATAGAGGCATCAGTCGGCTAGGCAGTTCTAGCGCCATCTAGAGGAAAATGACCAATACTCAACGGCTATGTCGTATAATATGGTATATACGGCCACCTTCGAGAATCACGCAGGGAGACGATAAAATAATAAATCATAAATAAATTTACATGTACATTAGATATGAGACGTATTTACTAGAACAGATCCTGGCACTAGGTATTTTACAGTACTAGGTAATATTTTAAATACTTGATCCACCTAGTATTTTGTAAATTACACGATTTTTGACCGTAAAATAAAGTAATAGAGGTTATTATTTTGTAACCGGTAGTCGCGTATTACGCGCACCTAATATTTCTCTACAAGCTTGTGTGCAAACGTAGAAAACACTCCGTCTCCGTCTTGCCAAACGAGTTTGAGTGGGATAAAGCAAACGCACACAAACGTAGTCTTACCATATTCATGTAAATGAACGATTGTACAGGTGTGAGAGAGGAATAGGTGCTTTGTTCGGATACACCGTAATATTGGGCACTACTTGGTATTTTTTGATTTGGTACCTATACAGATAAAGTGTTTGGTAACTTGGCCTGCCCAACTTTTTATATATTATGGCGTAAAAGTTGACAATCCTAAGCCTGTTAAAGTATGAAGGGAGGATATCAATCAACAGCCAGCAAAAACATTAAAATTCAATTTTATATTGCATTATTTATACTCCGATTGTTTCTATTCCAAGAAAATTATATTTTTAAGTCATATTCCATTACGTGATTAGTCCGCTCTAGTACCTACTAGGTAGATTAGGTATTTGGATTCGAGTATTGGAAAATACTAGGAACAGGTGCACCTAGTATCAAATTTACCTAGTATAACCCATCTCTACTGTACATCAAAATTCCCAATACCTTCTAGATCTCTGGTTTATCACCCAAACTTTTTTTAAAAGTTGCTTAATCAGAGGGGGTTTCTCACGACTCCCGCAGGGAGTCGGAGGAAGGCGTTTTTGAAGATTGCCACTTCAGCGGTGTCGTTTCGCCGCCTTGTGAATACAGCGGGTCCTTAGGGTGGCCTTCTAGGCCTGCGTCCAGGGGGGGCTTCAACCCCCCCCCCCCCCTGGCGGAGTCCAGACCCCAGCGCGTAATCCCATCCCGCGCGGGAAGAGGACGTCGCTGGGCGGCTCGAGCCCGCGGGGGCTTGGGTGTCGTCCGGGGTGTCTGGTACGGGGGGGGCTTCACCCCGCTAGGGAGTCCAGACCCAGCGGCCGTAATCCCATCCCGCGACGGGAGAGGACATCGTCCGCTGAGCGGTCTCGAGCCACGGGGGCTTGTTTCTTTGTCGGGTTGTTGCGGCTCGGCGAGGTCAGCTAGCAGGGGATAGTCCTGGCGCGTCCATCAGCCAGAGTCCGCAGTGTGTTAATCTTGAGAGTCCGCGGGAGTCAAGTCCCGCGGGTAGGGCTTCTCATGTGGGCCGCGGTCGTCCGGCGGGCGCCGATGATAGGGCGCCAGTTCGCGCAAATGGCGGAAGGAGGACCCTCCAGCGCGGGAAAACATCTTGGCACTAAGGCGGCAGATGATAAAAGTTGCTAATGTGGGTAGGCGACTTGAGGTCATTGTTTCGGAAACACGTTTTACTAGCGCGATGTAATAATGCATAGTGACATCTACCGAATCAAAGCCGAACCACCTGCTTGATTGTTTTTTAAATCTGCTTTTTACAAGCTACAGCTAACGAAAACCGCTGAACTATTTAGTTTAGTTCCCATATTAAGGAATAAAGCAGGTACTAAATGAAATGACCCTGTTTCATGCCTTGCACCCCAACCAAGAACAGCTCGAACTGGCGGAATCCGGCGGATTAAAAGCGAACAGTCAGTGTAAATTTATTAAGCGTTTCTGTGAAATCGAGATAAGTCGGTCCGTCTCACTCGTTTGCACTTCAGAATGAGCTAATTACGAGGAGATAATCATTGCGGGTTCCGGACACAATTAAGTAGAGGTCAGTAGGAAGCCTCTCCTTCATCATGGTGTGTTCATGGTTGCTTCCAAGCCCGAACAAGGAGCCCGGGGTATGAGTGGAGGCCTGTAGGAAGACTCTTTTTCATCTTTGCGTGTTCATGGTTGCTTCCAAGCTCGGATAAGGAGCCCGGGGTGTGAGTGTAGGGCCTGTTGGTAGACTCTCTTTCATCTTAGCGTGTTCATGGTTGCTTCCAAGCCCGGATAAGGAGCCCGGGGTAGAAGTGGAGGCCTGTAGGTAGACTCTCTTTCATCTTAGCGTGTTCATGGTTGCTTCCAAGCTCGGATAAGGAAGCCCGGGGTATGAGTGGAGGCCTGTAGTAAGACTCTCTTTTTCTTTGCGTGTTCATGGTTGCTTCCAAGCCCGGATAAGGAGCCCGGGGTAGAAGTGGAGGCCTGTAGGTAGACTCTCTTTCATCTTAGCGTGTTCATGGTTGCTTCCAAGCTCGGATAAGGAGCCCGGGGTATGAGTCGAGGCATGAAGAAAGACTCTCTCGCTCATCTTAGCATGTAATAATTTCCGGTTGCGTTCCAACGCTGTCGCTCTGGAGCCCGGGGTATGCTTAGACTATGATTCAGGATTTGGGGATTCTGGTAATTACAATGAAGCGACTGCCGTCTGCCCTCGCAACCCTTTTAACAGGGGAACCATTTCACTTTATGAGGGGGAACTGAATCATGGTTATACGTTTCAGAAACTATGTGAACACGTGCAGGTTTCCTTACAATGTTTTCTCTCACCGCCGACCTAATGGTAGAAATTAGGGAGAATCCCGGTTGGAAACCTCTAATCTCATTATTGTGATCCACACAGTATTTTTTCCTTTGCAATATCAGCTTAAATGTTTGAAAGGTGTCTATATTGCATCTTCCGAAAAGTATGTTGAGTTATACCTACTTTAATGCACAAATTAGTAGGTATACTAATCATAAAATATGGGTTTTTATGTTATAGGTGGACCGAGCAGACGGACCACCTGATGGTAAGCGAGTGCCGCCGCCCATGGACAACCGAGACAAACAGTAGAAAGAAAGTGAAAAAGGAACATTGTCAAGAACCTAAAATTACTAGCTAAATATTTTTTTATATTGTTTATATAAAATATATAAAAAACACGCTATTCTCGTGTAAATCGTATTTGTCAATTGTAACATCACCATCTGACGCTACCTGACTCCGCCCACATGTTTACTATTTTGACACGAAATATTTATTAAAATGTAATCACTTCTCATTACACGTACTGTTATGTACCTATGTAGGTTTTCAAAATGACAATTTCTAAAATATTAATAACTTAAAACAACATCTACCTAATCATTATAATAAAATAAAAAGGAACCATTTACACTTAAACAGGAGCAGAAATACCTACGCAAAATTATTAGATTTGAAGTCCTGGTAACCAGGACAAATAGTTGATGTTGTCATGGCAACCAAATAACAAATCATGATTTAACCGTATCGAAATAACCATACCGGCGCGTCCATCGAATACATTTTTAGTCGTTTCAGTTTTTTTTATCGGCTAATGTGCACATTAGCCGGCTAAAGATGGAAAACCACATCGCAAATCAACACGATATGGAACTTTAGCTGCTTCTCGAAGATAAACCTAAGTTAATCTTAAGTTTATGATCACACCTTTAGCCGTAGTAACATATACACCTTCATAGTAATAAGGGTGACCTCATACGACCGAATTTTTGTTGGACCGATTATCAGTTTCTTAATATTTCTCACCGACTTTTAGTAGGTTGTGGGTAGCGGTATTTAAATCAGTACTTTCTATTTTTCTTCTACAAAAAATCAAGAGGGCTAGGGTACTAAGGGGTCATTAAGTCGATCGTTAGCCTGAATGTGTGCCTCCCCGCTTCTCCACATTCCATCGCGTCGGTCTTGAAGCGTGTATTAATGACCAATGTAAATGCGCCCTAAGAAAATTACTCCTCACGTACGGAACCCGTCAATCCTATAATACGTTGGGTAAATACAAAACGCGATCAATCATGCTGATGTGGAGGAAATCTCTCTCTTTGCGACGCCCTGATCCGGCATACATCAGCGGCGGGTACACAAGATTTCGCTTAAGCGCTGAAAGGTGCTTCTATGCCACGTTTTTAAATGCACAGCTATAATGACAGTACATAGGGTTTCAGACAGTGCACTTTATTTCCAAAAAAAAGTAATCTGTGTTTAAGCTTCTGTCGCATTTGCTGGTAGGTAGATATTGTAACTTGTACCTAATATTTCCAATATCATCATCAGCATCAGCTCACTCAAGTCCCCACTGCTGGGGCATGGGCCTCCCTCAATCACATGAGGGGTAATTGCCATACTCACCACGCTTGGCAGACGGGTTGGCGAGGGTTTTGATATAATTCAGAGTTTTCCTTCTCTGGGTTGCTGATGATCATGCCAGCAGCTTTACCTTAGTCGCCTTTTACGACACCTCGTTATTTCCAATATAATTTATGTTATTCTTTGTAACAGTTGTGTTTGGAACAGTGTAGTGAACGCTGCCTTTGGTCCAAGGGTTGCGGGTTCGATCCCGCACAGTACAAACCTTTGTGTGCATGAACATGTCTGTTTGTATTGGTCTGGGTGTTTTTCTATGTATTATAAGTATATATTTACAAAAAAAAAAAAAAAAGTATTATATGTATATATTTGTAATCCCACTGTTGATTCTGATATCCGTAAGACAGGTGCTTGAGCTACCTATCTCGGAGTCAGATTAATGTATGTGATGTTGTGAAATATTTATTTATTTATTTATTAACCTGTATGCAATGTATTTCACAATTTCTCTTGGAAATCGTTCACTGTTTCTCACAGGACAGGATTAGCCTAGTATGAGTACCAGCTTAATGTAATAGTTGGAAAATGTGTATTGGTAATAAAGAGTTCACTTGCTATGTAAGTAGTAAGTGAAGTCTTTATTACCAATACACATTTTCCAACTATCGTATTTATAGGAGACGATTATTTTTGGTGATTATTACCTCACTTAATGGTTGGATACCAAATTTTTTTTTCTTCTAAAAATAATTTTAGTTTAAATACCTACAAAAGTGAAACCTTTTAGCTAATATTAAGATAAATAAATAAATAAATATTTCACAACATCACATACATTGATCTGACTCCGAGATAGGTAGCTCAAGCACCTGTGTTACGGACATCAGAACCAACAGCAGAATTACAAATATGCACTCGTGGGGTGCGAGTATAGACGCAAATAGTGAGCGAGCGAGAAGTGAATAGATGCGCCGCCATTACTGATCCCATTCTTTATCCGCATAGGTTGTACATATAATACTTTTCTTTTGTAAATACATACGTATAATACATAGAAACACCCAGACCAAATTAATTTTTTGATGAAATAAATCAGTGTGATGGTGGGGGCCAGGTAATCTGTAACACAGGTTCGCCTAGTACAGATACCAGTCTCTCACAATATGACATTATTTAAAAAGTTACATGATTTTTATGATAATGTTGCCATTTGTAATAATTTAGCTATATTGTGAAAGACAAATAAAAATCTTTATTATTATTATTAATATAAGATACGTCCTACAAAACTATTGTTGTCCTGGTACTTTAATTGTATAAGCTTTGAAACAAAAACAGTCTGCCACGTCTGCCACAATCACATAAAAAAATCGTTTATGAAAATTGTATATACACTTACTTGCTACAAAGCTATGACGCCTTAGTACAAATGTATCTAATGGTGAGACAATAATAATAGGTACCTACAAAAAATACTTATTATTAATTTTCATCTTAGCTAAATAGATACGAGGTACGAGTATGAAAATACTTCCTATAGAACTATATTTTCCTGGTACATTCTAATTTCACAATTAAAAAAAAACAGGAAGAATAAGTTAATTTCATAAAATCTAACTCAGGATCAGGCACCCTAGACGCAGACCAGTTTGGACCGAAAATACATAAAATTGCGAGGATTTGACCAATTGTGGTTACCTGATGTGTGGCTGTCTGTACCTACAAATCCGAGTGTTCAAGCTTAGGCACGAATTTGAGAAACTAATCTTACGGCCCCAGTATCGCAATAAACTGGTCCATAACCCACGTTCGCCCTCGGGTCTAATTATGGCGGCGCTCATTTTGCCGCCAAAATGTGACAGTTCGTTAGGCAAGTCTTGGCGGGAAATAGAATTTGTTAGGGCTGTCAACCTTGACATTGCGTGACTTCACGTAGCTAGACAGGATTTTGAATAGGTAGGTAAAGAAAGTTGGCTGTAACATATATTATCTGACATAGATTAGCGATAAGGCCACCGATTGTATTTACCAGTGACCATAGCATTAGTAACGCCCTATTGGTGTGGTTTAATTACCGGCCCGTGATCTCGGGTTCTGGGTTCGATTCTCGGGTCGAGCAAAAAGTATGTTTCGAGTTTTTCGAACATATCTCAGGTTTGTGATTGTTAATCCGCATTAGATAAGCGTGGTGATTAGGTAAGCCTAATCCCATCATAGTAGCGATGACGGAGGCCTTTGCCCTGCAGTGGGACTGTATATTACATAGCATTAAGTCCTGTAAAATTTTGCGCAATCGTATCTATCTATTTATTGTTATTTACTTAGTTAAAGTTATAGCATACATTACAGTCACATTGTCGGTATGAGCTGAATGCAGCTCATAGTCGAGTTTGCTCTTTGGGAGAGGCCATAATTGATTGATTGAACAAACATTTGGGCTGGCACCGGACGCGTGTTCGATACGCTTGACGCGATGAGCACACAGATTGAACTGCCCTGGGGGCTTAGCGCAAAGACGTGCCGTAACGGACGATAACAATAATATACCTGTCTCATTCAAACAAAGGAGAAACACAGCGCGTGTAAAAGGGTGGGGAACTCCGATTCGGTCGTAACGTCCGGTTCGCGCTAAGGCCCCTGCTTTATGAGTACCTGACTCTCTCTTCCTATCGTCCAAGTCTTGTCAAGTCGCCTTTGGTCCAAGGGTTGAGGGTTCGATCCCCGCACAGTACAAACATTTGTGTGTATGAATATGTCTGTTTGTATTGGTCTAGGTGTTTGTATGTATTATAAGTATGTATTTGTAATTCCGCTGTTGATTCTGATATCCGTAACACAGGTGCTTGAGCTACCTATCTCGGAGTCAGATCAATGTATGTGATGTTGTGAAATATTTATTTATTTATATATTATTATCGTGTAATTGCCGGTTGCGCAAAACTGTCGCTCTGGAGCCCGAGGTACGCTTAGACCATGATTCAGGATTTCGGGAGTCTCTGCGAACGAGTGCGGGGCAGTACTAACACTCTCCTGATTTCAGCCTGGACTGACAGTACTATTCTTAAATGCTGGATGTCCTTGCCTGTTCAGCCTAATTTTAATTGTATATTCTACTAATATACCAGTATACCTAGATATTAATTTTAATATTGTACCTACATAGTTCTTTGTATGGTATCTTGTTAGATCTGAAATAAATATATTTATTTCATTTCAATAACGAATTCCGATGCTATAAGTTAGAACAATGGACGAGAATATTTATTTTCACTTTGAATTCATGAAGTGTAAATCAAAGTTTCTTTTGGTTCATACTATGTTATAAAACATAATTGTAGTGTTGACGATTTAATTATTTTTTTTTTTCATATTTTCAAGAGTCTTACAATAAATCTACCCTTGATGATATTTATAATAAATCTAGCTTTCGCCCGCGACTTCCCTCGCGTTTAAAAGAGACAAAAAGTAGCCTGTGTTACTGTCCATCCGACTACCATCAATTAATAACTCACTTCAATTGGTCGCTCTGTTGTGCCGTGAAAGATGGACAAACAGACAGATAGACACACATGTGTGAAGTGCACATTCACTAGAATAGTTATTTACAGGATTTCTACTATGTACCTTATGTGAGGATGGGTCTAAATTGTCAAATGTCTGGAATCCAGTGATTCGAAAATGTAAAAACCGTAAAACTAAACAAATTGTCATTTCGCGGCCAGATACAAAGTGTTGTGTGTCGAGAACAGGTGCGAGAAAATAGTGAGTTAGTAAACAGTGGTAACGTAGGTGCGCGTAGTAAAAAATTTCGAAGGAGGGTAGGATTCGGCGGGTAGGGCTAAATGAAGCCGCGTGGGCTGATGCAATTCAAAGGTTTTAAATTAGTGTCTAGTGGTTTTTAGTGTGCAAGTTTGGTGTTTATTTGTGCAGTGAAGTGCCGCAAAGTGATCCTAATAATAACAATCGTTGGATTGTATCGTTTTTAACACTGCTATTGTGTGTCGAGTGCGTTGTCTCGTGACAACTTGCTTGGACCTAATAGAGTCTTAAAACCCGCGATTGCTTTTAGAGTGATATCCGCTGAATCCGTAGGTCGATAAAACGCAAAACACCGGCGTTTTATTGAGTGACTGTGACTTTGACTGACTTCGACTGTTGACTACCTACTTGTTCTCAATAAGTTACTTGACATTGGCGAATTATCTTCGGTTGTCCTGCTTAATAATGCCTAAAATCTAAAACATGATAATGGCAGGAGTAATTCTCAGTCGAGAAGTTGATTGCCACAAATAAAATAAAAAGAAGAAGGAGGGTAGATCGATTTGTCTGCCAGTTACAACTTACCCGCAGAAACTTCAGTTACTCCGTGACCATGGCGCTTGCAACAGTGCCGACATATCGGAAACTCAAAAATAAGGTATATGGTAGAAATCCCGTAAATAACTATTGTAATGTTGTTAGTGACCAAGAAAGTATAAAACAACAGACTTTCATATTTATATTATGATATAGTACCTATATCATAATATAAATATGAAAGTGTGTTGTATATCTAATATATAAAATTCTCGTGTCACAGTTTTCGTTGCCATACTCCTCCGAAACGGCTTGACCGATTTTGATGAAATTTTTTGTGCTTATCCGGTATCTATGAGAATCGGCCAACATCTTTTTTTCATCCCCCTAAATGTTAGGGGTAGTCCACCCCTAAATTTTTATTTTTATTTTTTAGACAAAATTTTTAATTTCTCTTTTTTAATGATACAACATACAAAAATACATACAATCCTCAATTTTCACCCTTCTACGATCAACCCTTTTATTTATATGGCAAAACAACGTTTGCCGGGTCAGCTAGTCTAATATATAAAATTCTCGTGTCACAGTTTTCGTTGCCATACTCCTCCGAAACGGCTTGACCGATTTTGATGAAATTTTTTGTGCTTATCCGGTATCTATGAGAATCGGCCAACATCTATTTTTCATCCCCCTAAATGTTAGGGTAGTCCACCCCTAAATTTTTATTTTTATTTTTTAGACAAAATTTTTAATTTCTCTTTTTTATGATACAACATACAAAAATACATACAATCCTCAATTTTCACCCTTCTACGATCAACCCTTTTATTTATATGGCAAAACAACGTTTGCCGGGTCAGCTAGTAAATAAATATAAATAGGTTTATATTATTAAAATCATGTATTTTTTGTTAATATGTAAGTGTATCTTATACGTGATTACAATAATTTGATATTCACATTTTTTTTTAAATTAATTTCATAACATTTAATTTATCAAATTCAATTTAACATTTTTTTTTATTATCATAAATAGATTAGAACATAATTCAATTTATTATAAGTTCTTCTTTGTACCCAATTACAGTTTTACTAATGTATACTAAAGAGAGGGGTCTCTTCTAATACAGGTTTGCCAAACTTAAAAGAAGAGGCCCACACAATGTAACAACTACCTGTAGTTAACAATAAAGTTATTTTGATTTTTGACCTATAGTACGGATAACGAGTTCTTGCAATAAGCCTGAAAATACCTTAAACGTGCCTACATCATCTACATTTAATCGAAGTTCCTAAACATTTCTGTCGGAAATACTTGATCTCAATCAAAGGAATTTCGGGGTTGCAAAGGAAAATGAAAAATATCGAGTACCTAATATTAATTTTTCCTTTGAGCCGTACCTGTCATTTCAATTACGATGATTTTTATGATAAAAAAATTGAGCGACGATATTGGAGTTTTTAAATGGTAGGGAAATACTTAAAACATGCTTTATCCTATGGCTTTACCTATGTGTATCTTTACTGGTAGTAACATCACCGTCAGTATACGATTTTAAACTTAAGCGTTTTAGCATTACAAAGAATAGAATAAGAATATAAGAATAACCCATAGGTTATGCTAACTAAACTATAATTAACTAGCACGGGAATTAACACGAAGTTTATTATGAGGTAAAACATTTTCTACTCACATAATACAGCGTGTATCTGTGAACATTTACATCCCTTTAACCACGTGTTCTACTAACCATTATGAACTACTTGTTTTATCAATTTTGGACATTCGCATGAAAAAATTTCGACTTTTCATACAAAGTCGAAAGTTTTTTCGATGAATTTCGAAAAGTCGTTGAACAAGTGTTGTTCATCCGTAGGCAGATGCATTTAGAATTATCCGAGTGAACTGAATGAGAGAGAGAGAGAGAGTTCCAAATGAAGCGTTTCACTGTTTCGCATCTTTGCACCGATCCAGATGCAAATGTTCCAATCTTTTGAAAGATACCCTTTTGCCAGGTCTATTCGTATAGTCATTCTTTCAGGCGGTACCCGCTCTATCACTTTTGTAGATCAGAATATCTGCGACCATTACATCGAAGGATGAATTTTATAAAAGATGTACATACCTATATGGTTGGACTAGTATTGGTTGACGAAGCTAATCATAACCCTCGGGTGTAATATTTAGAGATATATTTGACCCACAAAAGTGACAGAGAAAAGTTTTCTTCCCATTAACAAGCATACTTTGAGCAGAGCTCATTACCTGACTTTTGACAATTCGGTTACAGTTTCTATGTACGAGGACGGGCAACAGCTTTAACGTCACAGCTGTAAAGTGCAGCGGCGCGCAGTATAAAGGCAGTTTGAGGAGCACATTGCGTGCAGTCGCAAGACTGCAGCAGCTATGCCGATGTTCACATTTTTTAGTTTCACAGCTTCGTGGCCACACAGTGAGCTGAAGGGCTAAAACTACTTCAAAAAATCGTAACTCTTACATATCGTGCACATGCTAAGATTAATCAGGAAGAAACATACACGTTTGTGCTGCCAATGTAGTTATGTTTACGTATGATAGAGAAAGCTCTCAAAATTTTTATACAAATTGTTTACGATACGCATTCGCTACGATCCTTCGAAAAGTTCGCGCTAGCCCTTATGATCGTAGGTTTACGTGTGGGGCCATTTTATTTCGAGATTGAATGGCTATTATTACCATACTTTGCCAATAGATGATGTTGGATGTCGATTGCAACGCGCAAGCATTTCCCTTTTTTGATTTACCTATCAGCTTTGTCTTTGTCTATAGAGTTTTCCTCTTTGTAAATAGTAAACATTGTAGATTAGCGCTGTGCCTCTTCTGTTTGTAGTAGATATAGCGGCTTTTAACTTTAGAGAAGACCTCAAAACAGATCGATCAATCGGCAAAATAACGGGTCAATTCCAAATTAACGTGACTCTCTTATACACTTGACATTGGCGGAATCACACGCGCGGGATAAGAAAAAACATTTTTGACGATGATGTCTAAAATAATTCGCTGTTCACTCTTGCTTTAAAAACGTTCAGATATTATTGTGTAGGGTAAATAGAATTCGGAAATTCCTTCCGTTACAAAAACTGTTTTAAATTTTTTTTTTAAATTATACAACATCTCATACCTACATTGACCTGACTGATCCCGTACTACAAGGCTTACGCACTGTCGCGAGATACTTAGTGTTTCCATACGATGGCCAAGTCAATCTATTTATTTACAGGCTCGCTATTACATGGATCTCACAACTTTTTATGGCCGGTAGACTTGTTTTTACAAGCTATGTTTTGCTGAATGATAGCTTAAAGTCATTTCGTATTCTCACCTCTCGGGGTCGCTACATCACTCGCAGCTGAACCAGCTTGAATGTTTAATTCCATCGCTCTTTTACTGGCCCCACACGGCGATAAAAACTGAAATGGACGGTGTAAAGCAACATTGTTCGTCGGGGCTTAGGCCAAAATGATATTAGACATTGTTGGGAGATATGGTCGGGGTGACGTTCATTGCTTCCACATCAATTTAAAGGGTTACGGGTTGTTGTAAGAAAGTAAATTGTTTCAGTGTTGGGAGAGATTAGCGCTGCTACATTTTGATTCACGACGATATTTTCTTTTTTTATATCATCATCATCATCAGCCCATTTCAGTCCCCACTGCTGGGGCACGGGCCTCCCTCAATCACTTGAGGGGTAATTGCCATACTCACCATGCTTGGCAGACGGATTGGCGAGGGTTTTAAAATAAATGCAGAGTTTTCCTTCTCTGGGTGCTGGATGATCATGCCAGCAGCTTTAACTTAGTCGCCTTTTACGACACCTCGGTAAGAGCGAGGGTGGCCTATTCTACTCTGCCGGGGACCAAACGGCTTTTTTTATATATTTACACAGTATATTGACTCCTCAGCCTTATGGTAAGCAATAGAAAAGCCCACTTTACAATTTCAACGGAAGTTGTGTTAGGCATCACCACCGTTGGGACTGCCATACTGGCCCGCGAGATGCTTCTTCACGCTGCGTTTGAAGGAATCCATATTGTAGGAAGGAGGAAATACATGCGCCGGCAACGAGTTCCATTTCTTGATGGTGCGGCAGAAATAGAAACTGCCAAATTTTTGAGTCCGTGATAGAATGTTTAGATATCTATATATAAATATATATATAAAAAGGATAACCTGAGTGACTAAGGTATTAAGTGACTAGGAATGCACCCACAGCCCAAACTACTGACCCCAGAAACTTGAAGTTTGAGAAGGGGGTTCCTTTAATAGTGCAAGTGGGTACTAAGAAGGGATATTTGGCCAACAGCGAGGGAAAAAAATACAAACATAACTTAAAAGAGCGAACAATTTTAACAACGCGTTTGTATTGGCGGTTTGTTTGGCAAACGTGCGGACCTGGAGCCCTTCGGAGAGTCGTGGTAGTGAGAAGTCAATTCTTTTCCATAACCTTCTTTCTCGTAGGAGATGGAGGAGACGCCCGAAGATATTTTAATGGGCCCATGAGAAATTAATGCCCTGTGGCTAGGGGCGCTTATAATACTGCCAAAGTATTTCCCGTCTGTCTTAAGAGGCGACTAATATGGCTTTCAGAGTACGCGAGCATAACCACTAATTGGGGAGTGGCTGGCTCAGCACACGACTCCGCGGGGGACGACGTTAATATACATGGTTACCCATGTATGGGTGTCCTGGTACGTCATATATCAGAGAAGGGCTAGCGCGATTAGCGGCACGGTCCAGTCCCGACTGTGAGGCTTTCGACCGTGATCGTGCTGAGATGGACGCCCCAGGGGTTTTGGTTAGGGTTAAAGTACCACACACCATCTTGTTCTCTACATGTGATAAGGTGAAGGCCATGATGGTTTTCCCTGGAAAAAAAAAACACCACTCGTCGCCCAACGGTCGATCGGGTGTGCATAAGGCGTAGGTGTTTGCCCATGAAAGGACAAAAACTAGCCAAGTGCGAGTCGGACTCGCCCATGAAGGGTTCCGTAGCAGCAAGTAAGATATATGGAAGGTAAATTTCGGTTTACGGTTTATAACGTATTAAAAAAAAACTACTCACTATATCTAGTTCAAACCAATTTTCGTTTTTAGTTTATGTACATCATATATTTTTTTTAGGTTTATAATTCATTTATCATAAAAGTTAGAGGGGAGGTGGGGGGGGGGGGACACAATATACCACTTTGGGAGCGACTCTTGCGCAAAGTATTGTGTTTAGGAATGATGTTAAAAACCTCAACATTATTTTTAAAGACTTATCTATAGATACTATAGGTTTGATGAAAAAAAATAATTGACTTTCAGTTTCAAGTATGGAGCCCCCCATTTTTTTACTTTTTCCAGTTTTTGTGTAAAAATCGTAATGCGCCTAACAAAATACATCTATTTACCAAGTTTCAATAGTATAGTTCTTATAGTTTCGGAGAAAAGTCACTGTGGCATACGGACGGACGGACGGACAGACGGACAGACATGACGAATCTATAAGGGTTCCGTTTTTTACCATTTGGCTACGGAACCCTAAAAAGGGCGTTGTACTGCCATCGACTTAGTATCTATTAAATTCATGTATACTACACGCTGCAAAGCTGTGTTACTAATGAAACACTTCCAAAGAAGAAAGCACTCAGTTATAATTTTCCACAATCTATCCAGTTCATAAGTTTTACAGTGAAACACGGTATAATTACCTTGTTCGCGGGACTAAACGCGAGCAAAATAATAACATGTAATTTTACTAACGTCGCAGCTGAAAGGCGATAAGAGTCTACAAATAAAAATTGTTTCCTGAGTTGGCAGGTTAGGCATGTATTGGTTGGTCGTAGCTACATTTTTTTTTGTGATAGGTGGCAGACGAGCCGTCTGCTCGTCTCATCATCATCTAATGGTAAGCGATTACCGCCGTCCATGAACAGCGACACCAGTGTAGTTACAAGTGCGCTGCCAACCTTTAAACCCACCTTTGCCCCGAATTGGGCCTCCAGTACACTCACTAACGCAGCGAAACACAGCACGGTGCTGCTTCATGTCGGTTTTCTGTAAATTGACTAAGTAGTGAGTATGTTAAAGAGCGATAGCAACTCGCGCCAACGCGCCTTCCATACGGGGGATTGCGATTCGAATCCGAGCATGCACCTCTGGATTTTTCAAATCTATGTGCGTATTTCTACCATTAGCTCTTCGGTGAGGGAAAACATCGTAAGGAAACCTACACGTTTCGGATAGTTTCTGAAACGTGTGACCATGATTACGCCGTGTGGTCCCCGGCAGAGTAGAATAGGCCACCCTCACTCTTACCGAGGTGTCGTAAAAGGCGACTAAGGTAAAGTTGCTGGCATGATCATCAGCTCCCAGAGAAGGTAAACTCTGCATTTAGACCAAAACCCTCGCCAACCCGTCTGCCAAGCGTGGTGAGTATGGCAATTACCCCTCATGTGATTGAGGGAGGCCCGTGCCCCAGCAGTGGGGACTTAAATGGGCTGACGATGATGATGATGACCATGATTCAGTTGGTTCCCCTGTTAAAGGGTTGCGAAGGTCAGACGGCAGTCGCTTCATTGTAATAAGCAGACTCCCCAAATCAACAATCATGATCCAAACGTACCCCGGGCTCTTAGAGCGACAGCTTTGGACGCAACTGGGAATTCCACGCTAAGATGAGGAGGACTAGCCCGGTGGATAAAACGCACCTTCCATACGGAGGATCGTGTGAATGCTCTGGATCTTTCAATAAGTGAAGTAAAAGTAAGCGTGAAGCGTCGCCCGTGCTTTGTTTTGTCGAGTGAGTTAGGGATGGAGTCCCAATCCAGGGGCAAAGGGAATCTTGTGACTCCACTAGTGTTTGCAATGCACATGGATACTATTGGTGTCGGCAATTGCTTATGAGTTGATCCGTCTGTACGTGGCCTCCACTCGAGGACCTTTCCGCCCCACCGGCCGTCTGTTCTCCTCGCTCAGTGCCCTACCCATTGCCACTTGAGGCATGCAATCCTTTCGGCTATGTCTGTGACCTTAGTTCTCCTGTGGATCTCATCAATTCTGATACGAACACGTACAGAAAGTCGCAGCCATGGTAGGCCCCGCACAGGGTGGACCGACGTTCTGGTGAAGATCGCGGGAATCCATTGGATGCGGGCGGCACTGGACCGATCTGTGTGGAGAACATTGGGGGAGGCTTTTGTCCAGCAGTGGACGTCTATATGTGAGCGAGGGTGCCGGAAGGCCAATCTGGAAGGGAAAGGGGAGTTCAAGGGTTGGCAGCGCACTTGTGACTCCACTGGTGTCGCGAGTGTCCATGGGCGGCGGCAATCGCTTACCATCAGGTGACCCGTCTGCTCGTCTGCCACCTATCACTTAAACAAAAAAAAGCCGCTGCTTAAGTATGCTTGAACTATGATCCAGGATATGGGGAGTTTAGTAATCACAATGAAGCGACTGTCGTCTGACAATCGCTTTCATTTGCAAGTCTTAAGAACCAGACCATGGATCAAGGGACAAGTTCAGTATTAACAAGACGAACATATTCAAAAGAGCAGGTTGCCTCACAATGATTTCCTTCGTTGATCAAGATTTACATAAAAATCTAGAAGTGAGAAAATCGTCAAAGGCTTCTAACGACGCGACACCTCATTTGTTCCAATATTATAACTAGTTTAGAAGTTATGAGGGAACAGATGAATACAGGTCAAAATCATAACCCTCCTTTTTGCTTCGCTGTAGTTGGGTAAAAACAGGCAGATTACAATGAAAAGAAAGTCAAGTCTTTCTTCAAAAAACGATACATAAAAACATTTTTACTTTGATAAAATTAAATGTATTTCACCACAGTATTATAAAAAACCATCAACTTCGTCCTCGGTAAATCTCCATAGAAATTCTTTTAGACTTCAATATAAAGCAATAGGTGCCATTTATCCTTATAATGTTGGGTACAAAATGGGCCCTCAAAATTAGGTCAAAGAATAAGTACGAGTAAGTCAAAAAACCGGCAAGGTTTGAGTCGAGCTCACCCAGAGAGAGTTCCGTTCCAAATAAGAAATTATGTGTCTAATAAAATAAATATTTTTTCCTTTTTTTTATGTGATAGGTGGCAGACGGATCACCTGATGATAAGCGATTGCCACCGCTCATGGACACTCGCGACACCAGTGGAATCACTAATGCGCTGCCTACCTTTAAATCAACCCTTCCCCCAGATTAGGCCTCCGGTACCCTCACTCACGCAGCGAAACACAGCACAGTGCTGCTTCTCTATTACTATATATATATTGTAATGTGGTCATAATATGGTACAATTATAAAATTAATAAGAACCCCATTAGATTGACATCAAACACAAAACACACTTACATTGCACAATTTTTTACAGAACTAAATGTATTGATGGTAAATACAATCTCCTATTTTATTCAAGATTCAATTATAAATGCATCGTTTTCAGATTTTCCCTATAAGTATATAAATAAATAAATAAATAAACAAATATTTCACAACATCACATACATTGATCTGACTCCGAGATAGGTAGCTCAAGCACCTGTGTTACGGATATCAGAACTAACAGCGGACTTACAAATATATACATATAATATTTTTCTTTTGTAAATACATACCTATAATACATACAAACACCCAGACCAATACGAACAGACATGTTCATGCTCACAAATGTTTGTACTGTGCGGGGATCGAACCCGCAACCCTTGGACCAAAGGCAGCGTTCACTACCACAGTTCCAAACGGGTGGTCAAGTATATGATCTTATAATCAATGTTACTAGCCAAATTTTAAAGTTCTAGATCAATGGAAAGTACCCTATAGGCATTGACGCTTTTGGGGATGTCGACATATGCATTTTTTTGCTGAAAACAACGACCGTATTTGATAAGAGGTATGCTTTTTCCACAACTTCTTTCAACTCCATACGAAGGTAAGCTTTTCCGAAATAACGGGCCTTGAAACACGAAGGACGAACAGTAGGACAAAAGTGATCTTATAAGGGTTTCTATCTTGGGTTTTTATCTTGAAGAACGGAACCATAAAAAGCCCTCTTTTAAAATGTCGAACGCATATTATGAACGCGTCGTAAAGTTTACTGACATGTTAATATACCGCAACCTCCCTCCCTCCGGAAGTTACATCTTATTGCCCATAATTGCATTCGCTCCCTTGCAGGGTTGGCTTTGGTTATTATTCGTCTTTGATAACAAAGGCTTCGTAGGATTGAGTTTCATCCAATACGTGGAAGGTAAGGTAAGTGGAAAGATAGAAGACGGTTTCTGCAGGGGCGGCTCTAGCGCAAGAAGCGCCCGGGCGCAATTAATAACCTGGCGCCCTCTTGTTTCAAAATGCGCAAACAAAGTGGAATAGGCACTTACAAATTGTTCGACTACATATGGGCAGTCGCTTCATTGTGATATCAGACATCCCGAATCCTATATCATGGTCCAATAGTACCCCGGGCTTCGAAGCGACAGCATTGGATATATAGATAGATAGATAGATACACTTTATTGCACAAAATTTACAAATCTTAGCCTAAGTTATTATACTAAAACAATGTAGGCGGTCTTATCGCTAATAGCGATCTCTTCCAGACAACCTCGGGGTAGAGGAAAAGTATAGCGAATTAAGAAAAGGGGTAAGGCAGTGCAAGTCAGAAAAAGAGAAAAAAGACATTGTATAAATACGTGTATGGTATTGTGGCAAGACGGCAGTTTACCACATGGGGCTTTCTTAGGACATACGATGTCGCAATAATAGTATACGAATTTGTTTTATTGTAAGAGGACGTCTTCCCTCAGGAACCTAACAACAGCAGGACAAAGAAGGACACTAACCTGGTAGCTTTTCTGCTCTGCTGGCGAGGAGGTGTGCCGGGCCCGGTCACGGCTTAGTCTCGAGACGGTGATCACACAATTAACTTTCACAGTATAGAACTCAGATAATAGTCTAAAGCGTTAAATGATGCACCAAAATATACGATTTTACAGATTTAAGTTACGACGATATCGGGAGCGCTCGCGCCGGCTCCACCGATCGATGCGAAGTGTATCCCTCTTGAACTGTCAAATATGACAGCTCGCTGCTAATGTTAATGCTCAAGAGGTTCAGTCCAATTACAACGTATTATTCATAGCACTGGCTAATAAGCTCAGGCTAATCTGGAAATAAATAAATAATAACGAAACACACCGCCCACCAAAATACACCGTGGTTGTATTTTCACAACATACTAACGAATAAACTAAGCTTAAGTTAACGAATGTGTATGAACGACGATAAAAGCTACTTAAACTTAACGATAAACTAGATTGCCTAACCTAATCAATGAAGAAAATAACGTTTAATCGATGAGATTAGGTAAAGGACAAACCTTGGTGAGAGGTCTGGTTAAGACTGAACCCGTAGGTAAACGAACGGTTACGATACGAACTAATCCATCGGGACTAGTATGGAGTTGCTCCACTCGAGCCAACTGCCAATGCAGCGGAGGGGCGTCCGATTTAAGAATAACCACAGAACCGATGTCTAATGGTTTTGAATGTTTGGTCCACTTTGCACGCTGAGTCAGCGATTGAAGATATTCATTTCTCCATCGCTTCCAGAAATCTTGTTGGAAGCGTTGTATGAGTTGCCATCTTCTTAAACGAGTTATATTGATTGACGTAAGATCCTCATCAGGAACAGACGTCAGTGGTTCAAGAGTAAGAAAATGGCCCGGTGTGAGTACGGAGAAATCGTTCGGATCAGAACTCAGTGGATAAAGTGGCCTCGAATTAAGCAATGCTTCGATTTGAATAAAAAGTGTAAAAAGTTCATCTAACGTTAAGCATTGCGTGCCTACGATACGATACAAGTGTGACTTGACCGCCTTGACTTGGATCTCCCAAACTCCACCAAAATGTGGGCTTGCCGGAGGATTAAATTTAAATTCGATGCGTTCAGCGTGTGACGCCTTTTGCATGAATGAAGAAAGTTCACGTTCCGCGCCTACAAAGTTCGTTCCACAATCCGAATAAATGGTAGAAACACGACCTCGACGTCCTACGAAACGTCGCAAGGCTGCGATGAAAGCTTCCGAAGTTAACTCTGCCGCGACTTCTAAATGAAGCGCTTTAGTTGTAAAGCACACGAATAAGCAGAGATAAGCTTTGCTGACCTTAGCACCACGATATTTACCTGATTTAATGCGAAACGGACCTGCATAGTCAACGCCTACGATAGAAAACGGTTTGACTTGATTCACACGAACGGAAGGCAAGTCACTCATATACGGTTCAAGCGGAGAAGGATTCGTTTTATAACATTGAATGCATTTGAACACACGATTACGTATGGCACGCTTTGCCGAAACAATCCAAAATTGTTGCGAAATTAGATAATGCAATGTATTGATTCCAGGGTGACAGTTTTCACGGTGAAAAGTGTCGATAATACGATCGGTTAACGAAGCCTGTCGAGGCAATAAGGCCGGATGCTTATGACTGAATTCCAGTCCAGATCTAGATAGCCTTCCGCCCACCCTGAGAATCCCACGGTCATCCAGGAAGGGATTGAGTTTACGCATTTGTTTTGAAAGAAGTTTGCCTTCTTTCAACCGATTGATTTCTTCAGCGAAATTAAGAGTTTGAATACGTTTGACAACAGTCAACAACGCGTTATGAAGTTCTGCACGATTAAGAAATAGACTAGTACAACGATTTTGTTTACCCTTCAGATTACGACTGAAGCGAAGACAGTAGCCCACGATACGTTGGACTTTTCGTAAGGACGAGAAACGATTTAATAAACGATCGATTGGATGCGAAGAGGGGGATGTGTCCGCTAACAAGACCTGTACCTTTTCCTCCGAACGGAGCTCTTGAACGGGAGGATCTGAATGCGATGTTGGCCAAGACTGAGGGTCTTGAGACAACCAGTCTGGTCCCGCCCACCATAAGGAATTGTGAACGAGCTCAGCAGGTGTCTGGCCACGCGAAGCGATGTCTGCTGGGTTAGATGACGAAGGCACGTGTTGCCAACGAGCACCTGGTATGGCATCTTGGATGTGGCTTACGCGGTTAGCCACGAAAGTCTTCCAACGTGAGGAAGATGATCGAATCCATGAAAGAGCAACGGTGGAATCTGACCACGCATAAATACCGGATATAGGAAAAAGTCGGCTGAAAATGTCATTTACGAAACGCAAAAGGTCGGAAAGCATAACAGTTGCGCACAATTCCAAACGAGGCAGTGAAACTCTCTTTATCGGAGCAACCCGAGCCTTGGACATGACGAAAAATACCTTGACATTTTTGTCGCGGTCGCACACTCGTAAATAAATTACAGCTCCATATCCAAGCTCTGAGCTATCAGCGAAACCATGAATCTCGCACGAAGTGGGATTAGGAACGAATAAACAACGGGATATTCGAAGGCTTGCTATAGCGGATAGTTGTTGTATGTATAGATTCCACTGACGCTGGATGGTTTCTGGGGGCTCTGCGTCCCACGAGATATCTAGCATCCACAGCTTCTGTACAAGAAGTTTGGCGAAAAAAGTCAAAGGGGAAAGAAAACCTAACGGGTCGTAGATTCTAGCGAGTTCGCTTAAGATAGTACGCTTACTACACCTTCGATCAAGCGGATTGACTTCGAAAGTGAAGTGATCGGATTTAGGATCCCACTTTAACCCTAGAATTTTAAGAGGGTTTGAATTTTCAACGTCCATCGATATCGGATCTGTAAGACAGTATTCCGGTGGCAAATCGGATAAGAGTTCTGGCTTATTACTGCTCCACTTACGAAGTGTCATTCCACCTCGTTGAAGGAGTTCGATGATTTCTGCCTTGGCACGAGAGGCTTCCTCTAACGAGGAACAGCCTGAAACAACATCGTCGATGTAGACGTCATTCTGTAAGATTGCCTTGGCTAACGGTAACTCGTTACCTTCGTCCTCGGTTAATTGCTGAACGGTACGACAAGCGAGAAATGGCGCTGACGAAACGCCGTAAGTAACGGTATTAAGACGATACTCCCGAAGTTGTTCAGACGGATGTGATCTCCAGAAGATCCTTTGATAATCACGATGCTCTTGTTTGACCATGATTTGACGATACATTTTACAAACGTCTGCCGAAAATACAACAGGATGGGTACGAAACCTCATGAGAATTTCCAAAATGCACGCTTGCAGTTTTGGACCGATAAGTAAAGTTTCGTTTAACGATACGCCGGCGGCGTCTTTGCATGAAGCGTCAAAGACTACGCGCAGTTTCGTTGATACGCTGTCTGGACGAAGGACACAGTGATGGGGAATATAATATTTCCCAGAGGGTAAGTCTTGCGTAGGCACTGGGCTCATGTGACCACACTCGAGATAGTCATCCATGAAAGCCGCATATTGTTGCTTAAGAACCGGATCGCCTAGAAGTTTACGCTCTAACGAATGAAAACGCCGTAAGGCCGTATCACGTGATCCTGGAAAATAGAATTCCTTGTCTTCCTTGAAAGGCAAGGCCACGGTGAATCTTCCCGAGGAGTCACGAGTTGTTGAATTACGATAAATGACTTCGCAACGTTGATCTTCCGAAGTGAGCTTCGTTGCACTTGGAAGGTTGTCAAGCTCCCAAAACTTCCTGACTTCGTTAGATAATTGGTCGTCCGATACGAAGAACGAATTGACGTTGTTTGTGTTTCCGCCTACACTTCCCAAAAGAAGCCAACCAAACACTGAGTTCAACGCCGATGGCTGCTGAGGTCCTCCACTCACGCTTCCCGGAAGAATGAAAGAAGGGAAAGCTCAGCGCCGAGCAGAATATCGATCGGACCCGGTTTGTCACAATCTGGATCAGCCAGATTGAGACCGCGAATGTTTAGCCAAGAAGATTTGTCAAGCTGTACGCTAGGCATGTTTCCACAGATGTTAGGTAAGGTGAGTGCTTCTATGTCGAAGGCTACTCTCCCGTTGACGTTAATTTGAAGTTGAACTGCACCTGACACGGAGGCAGTAGATTGACCCAAACCGCGAATATGACGTTTTGTTGAAATAAGTTCAAGCCCTAATTGCTTAGCTGCACGCTCTGTAATGAAATGACCTTGACTCCCGGAATCGATGAGAGCACGCAAGGTCTGAAAACCACCAGAAGAATCACGAACCAGAATCGCGGCTGTAGAAAGAAGAACGACAGAAGACGAATCTCCAAGGTTCGTTAGAACGCGAACAGAATCAGCAATCTGAGGCTTTGCGCCAGAAGTGGAATCATCGATATGAAGAAGCGTGTGATGTCTCTGCTGACAGACTTTACACTTAAAAACTGAATGACATTGTTTAAGAGAATGAGAAGGCTTTAAACAGTTAAAACACCAATTTCTTTCCCGCGCGATGTTGTGACGTTCCTGCGCAGACCACTGAGCAAACGATTTACAATTAGAAATATAGTGGGCCTCGTCACAGTAGACGCACTTCGAATTTTGAGTAATCGAGAAATTATTTCCCGGTTTAGAAAAATGCGGTAAATGATTACCCGGTTTAGGATTAGGCGGGATATAATTATCCTTACACGATTTGTTAGGGAAAGAATCGTTACGATGAGTTGACTTTTCAACATTCGATAAGAACGATGACGTCATAGGTTTAAAATTATTCGATTTAGGATGAACTTGGTTTTTATTATTATTACTCGACGACGGTTTGTTAGGTTTGTTTGAGTCACGATTAGACGAAAAATGTGTGTCTCGAACGAAGGCTTCACATTGCGAATAAAGAAACTCCTTAAGTGTTTCATAACATGGAAGATCTGGAGTAGGGTGAGCCTGCTCAAAAGCACAGCGAGTTTTAGAGTCTAACTTTGATAATAATAGGTAGCATAAAACGAAATCCCATTTTTCGATCGGTAAATCTAGACCTTTGAGAATAATTAAGTTTTCGTTAAAAAGGTCTAAAACACGTCTAAATTCAATTGGAGAACTTGATTTTAAATCGATTTGTTGCATCTCACGCCAGCACGTAAAAGCGAGTTCTCTGTTATCACGATAACGACCTACGAGAGTATCATACGCTGCCTCATAGTAAGAACCCTCGACCGGGAACGTACGAATCAATCCTAATGCTTCGCCGTGTAAGCTTGATCGCAAATATTGCATGCGATCCGAATTTGAAAGCGATTTATTAAGATGAATGAGCGAATTAAACGAATCAAGAAACATAGGCCACGATTTAATATCGCCAGAGAATTTAGGAAGATCAAGTCTCGGTAATTTAAATGAACTTTGAACTTGTACGGGTTCGGTTGAATGTGTGGTCGACTGTACCAATTCATTGTGTAAGGCTAAAAGTTGAAAATAAATATCGTCGAATTCTGAACGAATTAAATCTTCACCATCCACACAAGAATCATCGACAACGCTTAAAATGTCACTATGCGCTTCCTCGAAATCTGAATACCATTTCTGAACTGACGAGTAATAAGCACGAAAAGTATTCAAATCGGAAGTCTTCGATTTTACAAGTTCCGCGATCTCCAACGCTTTACGCATTCGATTTAGGGCTAAAGTTCGTTTACGTCTAAGAACAGGCAAGTCAAGTACACTTGGACCACTCACATCCATTGATTTGGATTTACTCTTCTTCATAAGAGTACCGCGCTTAGTGGCGGAAGTCATGATTAAAATGATAACGTTTACGAAAACAAACCGAATTACCAATTGAAAATGTTCAGAAAATTATGTTGCTTACTGTACTACGATTACACCACAGAATACGTTTCAAGTATTTATTGTGAAAAAACAACGATTAGAATGTTCGAAATCAATGTGTAGGTAAAACGGAACGTATAGGAATTAATTTCGAATTCGAATTTGCTAAAAAACAAAATGTTTGATTTCACTAAGATCGATTGTAAACAACAATGACGAAGGAATGCGGATTACAAATGCCTACCTATAATAAGTTAGTATAGGATACGAATAACAAATAATAATTTATCTATGGAAACTTTTACGAGAAATGTGTTATACGGCTAAATTACGAAGTAAGTTAATGGTGCACCCGATACGAAGAATTAACACGGTTATGAATGACCTACCGAATCCGGTCGGATCATACGATAATATCACGACGGAATGACGGTAGAAAAATACGATACGAATACGATATGAATTTGTTAATTTCTTCACGGAAATATTTTATTGTACGATAAAAATAAACGTTAGAAAAACAATAAAATAATAGGTTTTATCATCTGGTTCATACACATTATGGAAATACGATAAAGTTTTCAAGATCTGTAACGATTAAATAACGCCGTGCCGACAAGCGGGCACCATTGACGCGCTTAGATAATTGTGAAAATACGGATTACGGATACGATTTTAACAGGAATTTTACACAAAATCTATGGCACGATTGAATTACAATGAATTTAAGTTAGGTATGAAAGGAAAGGTCCCTGTTCCGGGCGCCAGAAAATGTGGCAAGACGGCAGTTTACCACATGGGGCTTTCTTAGGACATACGATGTCGCAATAATAGTATACGAATTTGTTTTATTGTAAGAGGACGTCTTCCCTCAGGAACCTAACAACAGCAGGACAAAGAAGGACACTAACCTGGTAGCTTTTCTGCTCTGCTGGCGAGGAGGTGTGCCGGGCCCGGTCACGGCTTAGTCTCGAGACGGTGATCACACAATTAACTTTCACAGTATAGAACTCAGATAATAGTCTAAAGCGTTAAATGATGCACCAAAATATACGATTTTACAGATTTAAGTTACGACGATATCGGGAGCGCTCGCGCCGGCTCCACCGATCGATGCGAAGTGTATCCCTCTTGAACTGTCAAATATGACAGCTCGCTGCTAATGTTAATGCTCAAGAGGTTCAGTCCAATTACAACGTATTATTCATAGCACTGGCTAATAAGCTCAGGCTAATCTGGAAATAAATAAATAATAACGAAACAGGTATATACATACATACATTATATTAAATAAATATATACTAGCTATAAATACTACCACATACTAGTACATTACAAAACAAATAAACATACATACAAACAGTTTATTGGACGCAACTGGGAGGGAATCACACGCTAAGATGAAGATGAATGATCAGTACTAGCGTCCGCTCTTTGCGGAGCGTTACAGTGGAGGCTCTATGTGTAGCGAGCTCTCGGCGCCCTCTAACTTCCGGCGCCCGGGTGCGCCGCATCGCTTGCAAAAGACGCCCCTGGGTTTTTGGAATACGTAGCGTCAAAGCTGGTCTATTACATGACTATCCGAGACTTACTAGTTTTCTTACGATATTTTCCTCAACTGTCATCAAATAAATAGATAAGGACGGCTCTAGCTGAGATTGATATCGAAGAGTTCAATGACCTACGTGCTAGGCAGTATATCGAATTGTGTTTTCTCCACGCGCTACGTTATATTTTGTCTCTGTCTCACAATGAACAAAACTATCTCGAGATTACTGTCCACGCGCATAATACTTACATAACAACACATGCGTAGCGCAATTAACACAAGGTAGGCAGCCGGTGTTCTGTCCTCTTCTCTCTGGAGTCCGGGGTACGCTTAGATCATGATTCAGGATTTGGGTAGTCTGATAATGACAAAAAAGCGACTGCTGTCTGACCTTCGCAACCCTTTAACAGGGGAACCAGACCAACTGAATCGTCGTTACACGTTTTAGAAACTATCCGAAACGTGCAGGTTTCCCCACGATGTTTTCACTCACCGCTAAGCTAATGTTAGAAATATGCAAATAGATTGGAAAAGTATGGAAGGCGCGTTCTTATCCCCTGAGCTTCCATCTAGACATGTGTAACTCAGGAGTGATTGGGACTAAAAGATGTACATCATTGCAAAAGAGTTAATTAACTCCGTAACTCCTTTGCTTCCTTTATAACTCTTTACATCTTTAACTCTCTGATGTGAAGATTGATTTTAGAAGGACGAAATCCGAACCAATATTTACTCATTTTGACTAATATTTTAGAGGATTAATTCAATAAAATAAGAAAAACTGTCTTTGAAATTGCTATTTTTATTTTATAAATAAATCTTCTGTGAAAATGAGCATCAATCCAGTTACATCAATGCGTCTTGTTACATCCATACACCAGTTACATCAATCAATCTTTTCAGTCTTAGAGTTACAGAGGTAGTAAGGAGTTAAAGAGTTAAAGATGTTAAAAGAGTTAGTGAACGAGACTGGTACCACGGATCGTAAAGGAGTGAGTGAAATCGCTACAGCGGGATTTTGTGAGTCAAAAAGGGATGGAGCATGTTTGGAACGCGTCGCGCATTAATCTGTACGTAAAAAAATATCCGGGGAAAAACCGACTCTACCACTGTTGCAATAAAGTTTATAATTATTTATTTGTAACACGTCGATGAGACAACCCATCGCAATTCGCATCAATCACATCATTCAAGTCTTTTGAGTTACGGAGTTAATTGGGAGTTAAAGATGTAAAAGAGCGATATAACTCTTTTCTTCAAAAGAGTTATAACTCCTTTGTCTTAAATGAGTTGTTCTGCGCATCTTTACTTCCATCGCTCAGTGATCTTCCCATCTTTTTAAAGTCTTTGTTAAAAACCTTTTACTATATAAAGTTCTATA
The DNA here is from genome assembly GCA_019059595.1 of Marasmia exigua. NCBI lineage: Eukaryota > Metazoa > Arthropoda > Insecta > Lepidoptera > Crambidae > Marasmia > Marasmia exigua. The sequence goes on along the minus strand of CM032475.1, from coordinate 5,179,688 downwards.
GTGCATGAAGGCTGTTCGTGGAAAATTCCTTTATCTTCGAATTTTTAACTAACAAAACTTAACTGAACAAAAAATCACAGCTAAAACATGCTTACTTACTGCTCCAGCAAAAAGGCATTAGACGGGCTAGCGCCATCATTAGCTGGTCCCGTAATTATTTGTACAGTACACCCACAAACACCCTTTACCGCTCTTATACCAACGCAATAAGGTCTACAATCCAAAGGAGTTGTATGCTCGTTGGTAATTATGTACTAGTACTGGTGCTAGCAGAACTAATGAGTACTTAATCGCAGCCTGCATGTTGGACTCGACTTTGTAGTTTCTAACATAATAACTGGAGTTAGACCTTGCAACTTTGCTGCTACTTAAAAAGTTTCCTTTGGTTGTTGGTGCAGTGAGGGTCTGAAGCCATACTACTTCAAAGGCAGGCCATTAAGGATGCGTTTGTGAGACATAGGTACGTACATACTTACATAGGATTTGATGTGAATCTTTAACGTTTAACCAGGCAATGGATCATAGGAGACCATCAGATTTTGATCTTAGCGCAGTTGAGATAAGGTTGAAAACCAATGAAATAGATGATGTCTAGTTGTGAGGTAAAGGTTTAAGTTCGAACATAAGTACTCCTGATATACATTTTACTCTATGGCTGGCCAATCTCAAAGATCAGACATCGATGCCAGACATAATAATGATTATAGTATTCGTTTTATTTATTTATTTTATTTTATTTATTCAATTGCCCTCCCAGCTCATGTGTTTCCTCCTTCATACATTAGGGTGAGGATGGCAGTCACAATGGGTACTTTGTTAGTTCTTCTGTGCCTGTCAGCCTCATATTTGGATTTCCCGGCCGCTTACCATCAGGCGGAGCGAGGTCATCCTGATTGGCCTTTATATATAAAAAAAAAAATACAAAGGCACTTAAACCTAATTACGCAATTGAAACACACAGGAACAAAAATTTTATGTAAAATATCAAAACAAAACAACATTTTATGTAACAGGATAGAACAGATAAAGTTAGCAAAAGTCTATTCAGTGTCTCTCACAGCAAGATCGGCATGTAGACACTATACTGTACCACGGATCTACAAACAGGTCACATAGATGTATGCGCATTTGTGTACAGTGGACAAATGAGCAGACGGCATTCCTGATGCCAAGAGATCACCGCGCCCATAGACATCTGCAACACCCGAGGTATCATATGCGTTACATTAAGAGACGGAAGGTGTAAGTCCCTTTCTTTAAGGTTGCTAGGATGTAAGAATACCAGCGACCACTTCTCTATTTACTACATATTTCAATAGGACACCAGGACCCCAATTCTCGTGCTCGTGATATTTTGAACACATGGCGGATATCACCTGAAAACCATACAAAAAAACTATGTTTTAGTGATATATGTTGTTAGTGATGATATCACTACGCACGGGGAGCACAGCGCGGGCTGTGCGGGCGCGCGGGACGAAGACGAAGGATATACCCCGCCCGCCCCCCCAGGGCAGACCTCACCGATCACGGAACCGCGCGCGCGTCTTACTTGTTGCTTATAAGCTCACTATTTTTGGTCTTAATATACCAGTTTTACAGTCCACGTCTTTTACTTCATCACCTCAAAAAAACGTAGGCTCCGAAGCACACTGCAGAGGACTACGCCAACAGTCGTATGAAAATAAATGCCACGAGCACGAGAATTGGGCTCCAGTGCGACACGACCGAAGAGAGATCAGGGCGCAGGACTAACGGCTAAGCGATCATTCCTAGGCACGGGTCTTTTCTGTCGCTACGATTTTGCCAAAGCAGTCGTGTTCACGTGTAGACGTCCTTGTTGATGTTAGAGCCCATCTGGCCTGAGGATGTCCCGCACTACACTTAACAAGCCGCGGCCAGCCCACTGCCACTTCAGCTTGCTAATGTCCAAATAAATATTTTTTGTTATATAATATTTTAAACTTTCGCGTTACATTATAGAAATAATGCATGTACACGGGACAAAACGCGGTTATTTTTACCCGACTACGGCAAAGCAAAAGGAGGGTTATGATTTTGACAGGCTATGTATGTATGTATGTATGCATGTTCATCTGTTTCCACGTAACTTCTAAACTAGTTATCATATTTGAACAAATGAGGTGTCGTTAGAAGCGTCTTGGTTGTCTTCTAGTTATAGGTGAAATGACGTCACGTTAAATTTATTACAGCGCCCTCTAGGAGACTTAGAGTAAGGAACAAAAAAAAATTTTGCTTGACGGTACCGTGTGGGTATCAAATGAAAGACATTTTTTAGCACATTTCAAATATGTAATAATATTTACATAACTAAAAATATGTTAAATAAAAATAAAGTTTAAAAACTAAAACCCGACTACCAAAAAAACACGATCTAAAAAGTACAAAACAAGAAAATTGTCTCTGCTGAAATGATTATGCCGTATCGCCGTGGTCGTATGGCATACGACCACGGCGATACGACATAAACCTACTGTAGCAAAACAGATTCATTATAATCTATAATATAAAAATGAATCGCAAAATGTGTTGGTAAGCGCATAACTCAACAACGCCTGGACCAATTTAGCCAATTCTTTTTTCAAAATGTTCGTTGAAGTCCAAGGATGGTTCGACTAGGTACCAAAAACTACCAAAAAATCAGTATCTAAAAAGTACAAAACAAGAAAATTGTCTCTGCTGAAATGATTATGCCGTATCGCCGTGGTCGTACGCCACATTGATTTTATTTTATTACTAGCGGCCCGCCCCCGGCTTCGCACGGTTGTATGTGAAAAAGAAAAGGGCTGTTTTTAGGGTTTTCCCGATAATTATTATAATATAATATAATAAATCCCGATAATTATTATAAAAATCGAATAATTTCTTTCTTTCTAATCCGGTGAGCTATGGAAAACCATTTATTATTATCAAAGCTAAAAATTATATAAAAGAAATCTTCCAAATTACATTTAAAAAACCTCTTTACAAACCTAAACCAGTTTCCGTAACCATTCCTACCGGTATCTGAATATCTTTGAGCGAAATCGAAATAAATAAAAAAGCGGGAAAGTCTCTTTACCGAACGAATTTCCATACATTAAAATTCGACGTCGTCACAAATTGTTATCGTTGAAAGCCTAATGACGTATTTGCATTGAAAAAGAGTTTCTCCCGAACGCGAAATTGTAGCAAAAATATCGAATGCAGGAGTACGAATTGTTTTTATAAGTGAATGTTTGAGTAAAGACTGAGTGCCTAGTAGTAACTCTGTGAAAAATAATATAAGGTTGTAGATTTGTCACCTCTGATATTTTACACATCTATGCACGTCTTCCTACCCTAGCTCATCGGTAGAAAAAGAAGAAAGGCTCTTGGTGACATTAATATCGGAGAGCTCGTTGACCTCATCATTGGCCACAGCATCTAGAAGATGATTGTTACAGCGCTAGAAGGTTGGTGGAAATCCACAACGGCGTTGATGGCTGTAAACCGCTTTTGCTGCTCGGCATATTTTGCTACATCGATCGCAAGGCCACCCTGCATCCGCTGGGGGAGACCAGACACGACGGAGCTTTTTCTGCTTTATATCCAGCCAGTCTTTGTCATGTATTGTTACTCCAATTATGATGTCGTGTCGCCATTCTACCATTTGTTGGCCTACGCGCTTGGCAATATATCATATCATGTCTTTCCCGCACACATCCCATATAGCCTGCCTTTATACGCTGAATTACGTCTTGATATTTGTACGCATAGACGCAGTTGATATGTATCTACATACGAGTTTAATTATGTGAGTAGCCTGTTCATCCATCCATCCATCATCAGCCCATTTAAGTCCCCACTGCTGGGGCACGGGCCTCCCTCAATCACATGAGGGGTAATTGCCATACTCACCACGCTTGGCAGACGGGTTGGCGAGGGTTTTGATATAAATGCAGAGTTTTCCTTCTCTGGTGCTGATGATCATGCCAGCAGCTTTACCTTAGTCGCCTTTTACGACACCTCGGTAAGAGTGAGGGTGGCCTATTCTACTCTGCCGGGGACCACACGGCCACAGCCTGTTCATAGTACGCAATAAGGGTAGCGAAGATCAGAAAACAGTTTTACAAGGTTAGTTAAACCAGCCTACCAACTGAAATGTATTATAATTTGCCTGTTTATGAGAAATAAATTATTAAACCTTAGGTGCCAGTAAAAAGGTGACGTTTGACATCGTAAAGGATGACATGCGTGCTAAAAAATCGGTAAAAAAACTTTTAAGTTAAACGGTTTTATCTTATGTGCACTGAAAACTAGAAAATAATAATAACAATTAGGTATTTTGGACTTCTAGTTCAGAAATATTCTAATACCAATCAGAATAGCTTTTAGGCATATTAGACTAAAATAAAAACGTGGGGCCCATTAACTATTGCTGTAAAACTTTCTTCTATACTAAGTGTGGATTGCATCGACTTACTATAATCGTAACTGGAGATTTTGACAATCAATAACCAGCCGTGGCGGTTTCACCAGCGAACGCCCAGCTCATGATCTACCAAAGTATAAAGATATGCTTTGCCATAGGTAGGATTTCAGAGAGGCCCCACGTTTTTATTTTAGTCTAATATGCCTAAAAGCTATTCTGATTGGTATTAGAATATTTCTGAACTAGAAGTCCAAAATACCTAATTGTTATTATTATTTTCTAGTTTTCAGTGCACATAAGATAAAACCGTTTAACTTAAAAGTTTTTTTACCGATTTTTTATTTTATACTTTTTAGTATTTAACGGAAATGCCTACCTTTAGTGCATCATTATTACATGGTTTTTTACCTGATAATTTATTACAATCTAATTCCTCAATACATAGCCCTTCCAGAGACTTGGTCTGTCATTTTAACGTCACACAATCTTGGACATAACTGTTCTGGACACGACTACTCATGCCCTCACCTAATATGCCATTTTGTAACCACGTCCATCTTGGATTTTAAATTTTATCATAATCACAGTATTCTACTAGCAGTAGTAGTGTAGCCCTTTCATTTGATACCCATATTGAGGGGGTTGTGGAAAAATATGAAATCCGCCATTTTGTACCGGCGGCCATCTTAGATTCACAACGTTAATGATATTACTATATTATATTGTCATCGGAACTAAAGGTGTGTACCAAATTTAAGATCAATCTGACAACAGGAAGGTACTCAAATTTCAATTTCTAATTTTGACCCCAATAAATAAATACCGTACGGGTCGAGGTAAATAAAACCGTTTAAAAACTGAAGGCTTTCTTACTAGAAAAAAGTCCTTACTCTATTGAAGAATTTTTAAATGTGACATAAGTCAATTTGTAATCTCTATAGTATTAATTATTATTGTTCTCTAAATCTCTCTTAATCAGCCAGGGGTACGGATCAGACGAAGAATCGCGCACTCTGACAATCCACGAAGCCCAGGGACAGACGTTCGAGAACGTTGCGATAGTCAGAATTGTCAAACAGTCCCGTCTCCTGCAAAATGTCCCACAAGCGGTGGTAGCCATCTCCAGACACACAAGAACTTGTGTAGATTATACAGATAACGCCACTAACGACGCCACAGCGCGCCTAATATACATGGCATCGAAAGCTACCATCGAAAAAATAACCGAGTACAACCTCAAAATGGCGATCCGCCGGGGCGATGACGCGGTTAGGGACAAGCTTGCAAATAAAACATAAAGTATTAACATACCCCAAAACTCCCCCTCTGAGGTCCTTAACTGTTGTTGATATCCATATTGGTGGGATTGATAAAAAAATGTTATCAGCCATTTGGTAGCGGCGGCTATCTTAGATTTCAATTTTGCATAGTAAATTGTATTCTACTTGTTGAGACCTTTTGTTTGATACCCATATTGGTGGGGTTGATAAAAAAATGTTATCAGTCATTTGGTAGCGGCGGCCATCTTAGATTTCAATTTTTCATAGTAAATTGTATTCTACTTGTTGAGACCTTTCATTTGATACCCATGTTGATGGGATTGATAAAACCTAAGTTATCTGCCATTTTGTAGAGGCCGCCATCTTGGATTTTAATTTTATATAGTAAATTGTATTCTACTGGTTGATCACTTTCATTTGATACCCATATTGATGGGATTGATAAAACCTACGTTATCCGCCATTTTGTAGCGGCCGCCATCTTGGATTTCAATTTTTTATAGTATATTGTATTCTGCTTGTTAAGACCTTTCATTTGATACCCATATTGATGGGATTAATAAAACATAAATTATCCGCCATTTTGTAGCGGCGGCCATCTTGAATTTATAATGATAATGAATAAACATCATTGTATTGTCACCAAAATCCAAAGTGTATACAAAAATTCAGATTAATCGGTTGACAGGAAGAGGGTGAAATTTGAATTACCAAATTTGACCCAAGAATAAATAATAAATAAAACAAACGGGGTGAGCTAAATAAAACTGTTTAATAAAAACTGACCACTAGGGATGCATATGACCGTGCGAAGTGGAGGAGTCGAAGTAGGAAAGCGGACTCCGGGCTCCGAAGCGACAGCTTGGGATACAACTGGGACAAAACTGGATGATGATGGATGTACCTAATACAAGTGTATGCCAAGTCCGCAGCGGGATTCTCATACGTTGATGGGACAACATATTGTAGCAGAGAGGGGGTTTATCTCGCAATATTTATTTTATTATTTCGTGTATTTTATTTTGTGTTACAATAATACTGTTTTGCTTGGTATGACGATGATGTTTCTTGCCGGATCTTCTCAACCAGAAACAGCTTTCTGAGTGGTAGAATCGCATTATGTTTATTTATTATTTTAGTATATTTTACGTATGAATATATTACGTATAATATATATATGTATATATATGTATTAACATGTAAGTTATACATATGTATGTATATGTATGACGATTGTAAGTGCTGTGTACAAGTACAAACCTATTCAAATAAATATTTTTTTGATTGATTGATTGATCGATCGGGCGCAAGACCAACAGTTAATATACTTTCCGATGTAAGGGGATACATAAAACTTTACTTTCACTCTGGACTGACACTACGAATCTTTGTAGTTTTATATCACCACTGCCGTCGTAATCCGAATTACTCATCATCATTTCAGCCGATAGACGTCCACTGCTGGACATAGGCCTCCCCCAATGATCTCCACACAGATCGGTCCTGCGCCGCCCGCATCCAATGGATTCCCGCGACCTTCACCAGATAGTCGGTCCACCTTTGAGGGGTGCCTGCCACGGCTGCGACTTTCTGTACGTGGCCTTCACTCGAGGACCTTTCCGCCCCAACGGCCGTCTGTTCTCGCTATGTGCCCTGCCCATTGCCACTTGAGGCATGCAATTCTTAATTTACTCATACTCGTATTACTTATTAAAAGTATTGTTAAAAGTAAAAATGGTGTGTTGTGTAAAGAGTCATGGTAGTGGATGACACACCTTCCAAACGGGGGTCGTGGTTCGAATCCGAGCATGCACTACCGGATTTTTCAAGCCTATGTGCATATCTCTATCATTAGCAAGGTGGTGAGAGAAAACATCGTAAGGAAACCTGCACGTCTCAGATAGTTCCTGAAATTTGGGATACGTACAATATTTTAAATAAAGAACCTTAACGTGTGACCACGATCCAGTTGGTCAGGCTCCCCAGGGTTCCGAAGGTCAGACGGCAGTTGTAATTACAAGACTTCCTGATCCTGGATCATGGTGCAAGCGTACCCCGGGCTCCGAAGCGACAGCTTTAAACGTAGCACGCTAAGATAAGGAAGATACTGCTCCCATCTCTGGACTGGTGCACTTCAGTACCAACTTCTTCCGTTTGACCGCGTACAGCGTAGGGCTGCTCGAATTTTCGGTGACTTGACTCTCTAGCACTGCGGCGGGATATAGCTTCCCTCAGTATTCTATACCTATCATGGGGAGTGCTCTGAGGAACTGTTTGATCTACTTCCTGTAGCAGAATTCTTACATCGAACCACTCGCAAGCGATTGTCTATCTCGTAGGATGGCTGTCTAATACTGTGCGTTTCTTGCGGAACTTTCTACCACGTACCTCTCAGTTCTGTGGAACGGTTTGGCTGCAGTAGTATTTCCTGACGAATACGACTTAGGGACCTTTTTTTTTTTTACTGTAGATAGGTAAGCGTTTGACCATATTTCACCTGATGGTAAGTGATAATATGGTCTAAGATGTAGCACGATTACCTAGAAGATACCTATTCACTCGCGCTTTGAAACCCCCAAATTGTAGCCACTAGGGAACACCTCTTCAGGCAACTGATTCCACTGTTTCGCAGTACGAATAAGAAAACAGGATTCAAACCTCTTTGTGCGGACTTTTGGTATTTCCTATGTGCCTTCAAGAGAAGAGCGTACTCTTTTTAAAAAGGCCGGCAACACATTAGCGAACTCTCTGATTTCGCGGACGTTCATGGGCGGCGTTGATTACTTTCCATCAGGCGACTTGCTTGA
>CM032475.1:5091088-5171087 GCA_019059595.1 Marasmia exigua | reverse complement strand
AAAAAAATACAAAAATAACTTGAAAGAGCGAACAATTTTAACATCGCGTTTGTATTGGCGGGTTGTTTGGCAAACGTGCGGACCTGGAGCCCTTCGGAGAGTCGTGGTAGTGAGAAGTCAATTCTTTTCCATAACCTTCTTTCTCGTAGGAGATGGAGGAGACGCCCGAATATATTTTAATGGGCCCATGAGAAATTAATGCCCTGTGGCTAGGGGCGCTTATAATACTGCCAAAGTATTTCCCGTCTGTCTTAAGAGGCGACTAATATGGCTTTCAGAGTACGCGAGCATAACCACTAATTGGGGAGTGGCTTGCTCAGCATACGACTCCGCGGGGGACGACGTTAATATATATGGTTACCCATGTATGGGTGTCCTGGTACGTCATATATCAAAGAAGGGCTAGCGCGATTAGAGGCACGGTCCAGTCCCGGCTGTGAGGCTTTCGACCGTGATCGCGCTGAGATGGACGCCCCAGGGGTTTTGGTTAGGGTTAGAGTACCACACACCATCTTGTTCTCTACATGTGATAAGTGAAGGTAATGATGGTTTTCCCTGGAAAAAAACACCACTCGTCGCCCAACTGTCGATCGGGTGTGCATAAGGCGTAGGTGTTTGCCCAAAAACTAGCCAAGTGCGAATCGGACTCGCCCATGAAGGGTTCCGTAGCAGCAAGTAAGATATATGGAAGGTAAATTTCGGTTTACGGTTTTATAACGTATTAAAATAAAACTACTCACTATATCTAGTTCAAACCAATTTTCGTTGTTAGTTTTCATGTTTATGTACATCATATATTTTTTTGTTTTATAATTCATTTATTATAAAAGTTAGAGGGGGGGGGGGGGGGGGGACGGGGACGACGACACACAATTTACCACTTTGGGAGTGACTCTTGCGCAAAGTATTGTGTTTAGGAATGATGTTAAAAACCTCAACATCATTTTTAAAGACTTATCCATAGATACCCCACACGTATCATCATCATCATCATCATCAGCCCATTTAAGTCCCCACTGCTGGGGCACGGGCCTCCCTCAAACACATGAGGGGTAATTGCCATATGGTTTGGCAGACGGGTTGGCGAGGGTTTTGATAAAAATGCAGAGTTTTCCTTCTCTGGGTGCTGATGATCATGCCAGCAGCTTTACCTTAGTCGCCTTTTACGACACCTCGGTAAGAGTGAGGGTGGCCTATTCTACTCTGCCGGGGACCACACGGACAGACGGACAGACATGAAGAATCTATAAGGGTTCCGTTTTTTGCCATTTGGCTACGGAACCCTAAAAAGGGCGTTGTACTGCCATCGACGGTATATCTATTAAATTCATGTGTACTACACGCTGCAAAGCTGTGTTACTAATGTGACACTTCCAAAGAAGAAAGCACTCGGTTATAATTTTCCACAATCTATACAGTTCATAAGTTTTACAGTGAAACACGGTATAATTACCTTGTTCGCGGGACTAAACGCGAGCAAAATAATAACATGTAATTTTACTAACGTCGCAGCTGAAAGGCGATAAGAGTCTACAAATAAAAATTGTTTCCTGAGTTGGCAGGTTAGGCATGTATTGGTTGGTCGTAGTTACATTTTTTTTGTCATAGGGGGCAGACGAGCAGACAGAACACCTGATGGTAAGCGATTACCGCCGCCCATGGACAGCGACACCAGTGGAGTCACAAGTACGCTTCCAACCTTTAAAGCTCCCTTTCCCCCGAATTGGGCCTCTGGTACACTCACTCGCGCAGCGAAACACAGCACAGGTTTTCTGTGAATAGACTCACCACTTATAGTGAGTGTGTTAAAGAGCGATAGCAGCTCGGTGGATAAGAACGCGCCTTCCATACGGGGGATCGCGATTCGAATCCGAGCATGCACCTCTGGATTTTTCAAATCTATGTGCGTATTTCTACCATTAGCTCTTCGGTGAGGGAAAACATCGTAAGGAAACCTACACGTTTCGGATAGTTTCTGAAACGTGTGACCATGATTACGCCATGTGGTCCCCGGCAGAGTAGAATAGGCCACCCTCACTCTTACCGAGGTGTCGTAAAAGGCGACTAAGGTAAAGTTGCTGGCATGATCATCAGCACCCAGAGGAGGAAAACTCTGCATTTAGACTAAAACCCTCGCCAACCCGTCTGCCAAGCGTGGTGAGTATGGCAATTACCCCTCATGTGATTGAGGGAGGCCCGTGCCCCAGCAATGGGGACTTAAATGGGATGACGATGATGATGATGATGACCATGATTCAGTTGGTTCCCCTGTTAAAGGGTTGCGAAGGTCAGACGGCAGTCGCTTCATTGTAATAAGCAGACTCCCTAAATCACAAGCAACTCCCTAAATCATCAATCATGATCCAAACGTACCCCGGGCTCTTAGAGCGACAGCTTTGGACGCAACTGGGAATTCCACGCTAAGATGAGGAGGACTAGCCTGGTGGATAAAACGCACCTTCCATATTGTGTGAATGCACTGGATCTTTCAATAATTTTACTGTAAGAAAGCTATATCTTTCGCTATGAACGATACCACGGCCTCACAGAAAACCGGCGTGCAGCGTCGCCTGTGCTTTGTTTTGTCGAGTGAGTTAGGGATGGAGTCCCAATCCAGGGGCAAAGGGAATCTTGTGACTCCACTAGTGTTTGCGATGCACATGGATACTACTGGTGTCGGCAATTGCTTATCAGTTGATCCATCTGTACGTGGCCTCCACTCGAGGACCTTTCCGCCCCACTGGCCCTCTGTTCTCCTCGCTAAGTGCCCTACCCATTGCCACTTGAGGCATGCAATCCTTTCGGTTATGTCTGTGACCTTAGTTCTCCTGCGGATCTCATCATTTCTGATACGAACACGTACAGGATGTCGCAGCCGTGGCAGGCCCCCCACAAGGTGGACCGACGATCTGGTGAAGATCGCGGGAATCCATTGGATGCGGGCGGCACAGGACCGATCTGTGTGGAGAACATTGGGGGGGAGGCCTTTGTCCAGCAGTGGACGTCTTTTGGCTGAAATGATGATGATGATGATGATCCGTCTGCTCATGTGCCACCTCATCTCAGTGTGCCCTTCTCCTCCGCCTCCTTGCGTCGTATTCATCAGTGCTGAAGATCGTGACCTCCCTTCTGCATCACTTTCTCCCGTATGGTTTTCCTCCAATTGTTTTTGTGTTGCGTGTAGGAATACTCCCTTCATGGTTGTGTTCAAAGCCTGACCGTGAGAGAACACGCTTCGGCATGAAAGGGCCGGCTCGACCGGAGCGATATTACGGCCTTACAGAAAACCGGCGTGAAGCAGCATTGTGCTGCGTTTCGCTTCGTGAGCGAGGGTGCCAGAAGCCCAATCCGGAAGGGAAAGGGGAGTTCAAGGGTTGGGAGCGCACTTGTGACTCCACTGGTGTCGCGAGTGTCCATGGGCGGCGGCAATCGCTTACCATCGGGTGACCCGTCTGCTCGTCTGCCCCCTATGTATTACTTAAACAAAAAAAAGCCGCTGCTTAAGTATGCTTGAACTATGATCCAGGATATGGGGAGTTTAGTAATCACAATGAAGCGACTGTCGTCTGACAATCGCTTTCATTTGCAAGTCTTAAGGGAACCAGGCCATGGACCAAGGTACAAGTTCAGTATTAACAAGACGAACATATTCAAAAAGAGCAGGTTGCCTCACAATGATTTCCTTCGTTGATCAAGATTTACATAAAAATCTAGAAAAGAGAAAATCGTCAATTTAACGTGACGTCATGTCGCCTATAACCAGAAGACAATCAAGAGGCTTCTAACGAATCGACACCTCATTTGTTCCAATATTATAACTAGTTTAGAAGTTATGAGGGAACAGATGAATACAGGTCAAAATCATTACCCTCCTTTTTGCTTCGCTGTAGTCGGGTAAAAACAGGCAGATTACAATGAAAAGTAAGTCAAGTCTTTCTTCAAAAAACGATACATAAAAACATTTTTACTTTGATAAAATTAAATGTATTTCACCACAGTATTATAAAAAACCATCAACTTCGTCCTCGGTAAATCTCCATAGAAATTCTTTTAGACTTCAATATAAAGCAATAGGTGCTATTTATCCTTATAATGTTGGGTACAAAATGGGCCCTCAAAATTAGGTCAAAGCATAATAATAATAATAATAATAATAATTCTCACAACATCTCATACATTGACCTGATTCCGTACTAAGTAGCTTAAGCACTTGTGTTACAGATATCAGGCAACAGAGGAAACACAAATATATACTTAAATACATATATTACACCCAGACACCGAACAAACACAAGTGTTCATCGCACGAATGTTTGTTCAGGGTGGGGATCGAACCCACGACCTTTGGCGTAAGACCAGTAAGTAAAAAAACCGGCAAAGTTTGAGTCAAGCTCACCCAGAGAGAGTTCCATTCCAAATAAGAAATTATGTGTCTAATAGAATAAATATTTTTTCCTTTTTTTTATGTGATAGGTGGCAGACGAGCAGACGGATCACCTGATGATAAGCGATTGCCGCCGCTCATGGACACTCGCGACACCAGTGGAATCACTAATGCGCTGCCTACCTTTAAATCAACCCTTCCCCCAGATTGGGCCTCCGGTACCCTCACTCACGCAGCGAAACACAGCACAGTGCTGCTTCACGCCGGTTTTATGTAAGGCCGTGGTATCACTCCGGTCGAGGCCCTTTCATGCCGAAGCATGGCTCTCCCACGGTCGAGAGCTTAGTATATAAAAATAAAAAAATATTTCACAATATCACATACAATTGATCTGACTCAGAGATAGGTAGCTCAAGCACCTTGTTACGGATATCAGAACCAACAGCGGAATATATATATATTTTGTAATGTGGTCATAATATGGTACATTTATAAAATTCGACCGCCTTTAATAAGAACCCCATTAGATTGACATCTAACACAAAACACACTTTCATTGCACAAAATTTTACAGAACTAAATGATATGATGGTAAATACAATCTCCTATTTTATTAAAGATTTAAGTATAAATGCATCGTTTTCAGATTTTACCCTATAAGTATATAAATAAACAAATAAATAAATAAATATTTCACAACATCACATACATTGATCTGACTTCGAGATAGGTAGCTCAAGCACCTGTGTTACGGATATTAGCACCAACAGCGGACTTACAAATATATACATATAATACTTTTCTTTTGTAAATACATACCTATAATACATACAAACACCCAGACCGATACGAACAGACATGTTCATGCTCACAAATGTTTGTACTGTGCGGGGATCGAACCCGCAACCCTTGGACCAAAGGCAGCGTTCACTACCACTGTTCCAAACGGGTGGTCAAGTAATAGTAAGTAGTAAGTAATAAGTCTTATAATCAATGTTACTAGCCAAATTTTAAAGTTCTAGATCTATGGCAAGTACCCTATAGGCATTGACGCTTTTGGGGATGTCGACATATGAATTTTTTTGCTGAAAACAACGACCGTATTTTTTAAGACTTAAAATAAGAGGTATGCTTTTTCCACAACTTCTTTCAACTTCATACGAAGGTAAGCTTTTTCGAAATAACGGGCCTTGAAACACGAACGACGAACAGTAGGACAAAAGTGATCTTATAAGGGTTTCTATCTTGGGTTTTTATCTTGAAGAACGGAACCATAAAAAGCCCTCTTTTAAAATGTCGAACGCATATTATGAACGCGTCGTAAAGTTTACTGACATGTTAATATACCGCAACCTCCCTCCCTCCGGAAGTTACATCTTATTGCCCATAATTGCATTCGCTCCCTTGCAGGGTTGGCTTTGGTTATTATTCGGCTTTGATAACAAAGGCTTCGTAGGATTGAGTTTCATCCAATACGTGGAAGGTAAGGTAAGTGGAAAGATAGAAGATGGTTTCTGCAGGGGCGGCTCTAGCGCAAGAAGCGCCCGGGCGCAATTAATAATCTGGCGCCCTCTTGTGTCAAAATGCGCGAACAAAGTGGAATAGGCACTTACAATATGTTCGACTACCTATGGGCAGTCACTTCATTGTGATATCAGACATCCCGAATCCTATATCATGATCCAAGAGTACCCCGGGCTTCGAAGCGACAGCATATAAAAAAAAAATAAAAAAAATATATAAAAATCTTTATTTACCAAAAACAAATACATTGTACAATATTTTATCAGGCGGTCGTAAGCAAATGGCTTGTCTTCCAGCGGCCAGTAAGCATTTCCTAAACCTAATTATTGTACGAACGCACAGATACGCGCAGATAGATAGATAGATACACTTTATTGCACAAAATTTACAAATCTTAGCCTAAGTTATTATACTAAAACAATGTAGGCGGTCTTATTGCTAATAGCGATCTCTTCCAGACAACCTCGGGGTAGAGGAAAAGTATAGCGAATTAAGAAAAGGGGTAAGGCAGTGCAAGTCAGAAAAAGAGAATAAAGACATTGTATAAATACGTGTATGGTATATACATACATACATTATATTAAATAAATATATACTAGCTATAAATACTACCACATACTAGTACATTACAAAACAAATAAACATACATACTAACAGTTTATTGGACGCAACTGGGAGGGAATCACACGCTAAGATGAAGATGAATGATCAGTACTAGCGTCCGCTCTTTGCAGAGCGTTATAGTGGATGCTCTATGTGTAGCGAGCTCTCGGCGCCCTCTGATTTCCGGCGCCCGGGTGCACCGCATCGCTTGCAAAAGACGCCCCTGGGTTTTTGGAATACGTAGCGTCAAAGCTGGTCCATTAAATGAACTATTCGAGACTTACTAGTTTTCTTACGATATTTTCCTCAACTGTCATCAAATAAATAGATAAGGACGGTTCTAGCTGATATTGATATCGAAGAGTTCAATGATCTACGTGCTAGGCAGTATATCGAATTGTATTTCCTCCACGCGCTATATTTTGTCTCTGTCTCACAATGAACAAAACTATCTCGAGATTAAGTACTCATTGGTGGTGGCCGTGTGTCCCCGGCAGAGTAGAATAGGCCACCCTTACTCTTACCGAGGTGTCGTAAAAGGCGACCAAGGTAAAGCTGCTGGCATGATCATCAGCACCCAGAGAAGGAAAACTCTGCATTTATATCAAAACCCTCGCCAACCCGTCTGCCAAGCGTGGTGAGTATGGCAATTACTCCTCATGTGATTGAGGGAGGCCCGTGCCCCAGCAGTGGGGACTTAAATGGGCTGAAGATGATGATGATGATCTCGAGATTACTGTCCACGCGCATAATACTTACTTAACAACGCATGCGTAGCCCAATTAACACTATGTAGGCAGCCGGGGTTCTGTCCTCTTCACTTTAGCGTATGGCTGTCGTTCTGGAGTCCGGGGTACGCTTAGATCATAATTCAGGATTTGGGTAGTCCGATAATGACAAAAAAGCGACTGCTGTCTGACCTTCGTCATCGTCAGCCCATTTAAGTCCCCACTGCTGGGGCACGGGCCTCCCTCAATCACATGAGGGGTAATTGCCATACTCACCACGCTTGGCAGACGGGTTGGCGAGGGTTTTGATATAAATGCAGAGTTTTCCTTCTCTGGGTGCTGATGATCATGCCAGCAGCTTTACCTTAGTCGCCTTTTACGACACCTCGGTAAGAGTGAGGGTGGCCTATTCTACTCTGCCGGGGACCACACGGCGAGTATATACAGTCATAACGGAGTATCCCATTTTATCCGTTACGCCTTTAATATAAGGAAGAAAAGCTGCCTGTCGACTAACCTCTGGACACTTCTCTGTTACACATTGCCTTCTTGATCGTTGCGACACCTTGTATCCATTTCGTTTTAGTACCTTCTGAACATGAGCAAGCTCAGACTGAAAGTGTTCAGGGTCACAAAGTTTTGAGCTCTGTTAGATTACGAAGTCATCACGGATTGAAGATGTCGAGGACGGTGATGTGAGTGAGGAAGCACCTGTCTGTGTGTGTAGGTTTGCAGTAAACTGTACTGTTAATGGAATGTACCGTCATCTTTGACCTTGATTTGCACATCTAAGAACGCCAACGATTGATTACGTGAGTATAGTGTGTCGGAGTGACCTCACTGACATTTTATTTAGTGGCAATGTCTGACCTTCGCAACCCTTTAACAGGGGAACCAGACCAACTGAATCGTCGTTACACGTTTTAGAAACTATCCGAAACGTGCAGGTTTCCTCACGATGTTTTCACTCACCGCCAAGCTAATGTTAGAAATATGCTAATAGATTGGAAAAATGAGATGCATGCTTGAATTCCAACTACGGCCATCCGTATGGAAGGCGCGATCTTATCCCCTGAGCTTCCATCTAGACATGTGTAACTCAGGAGTGATTGGGACTAAAAGATGTACATCATTGCAAAAGAGTTAATTACTCCGTAACTCCTTTGCTTCCTTTATAACTCTTTACATCATTAACTCTCTGATGTGAAGATTAATTTTAGAAGGACGAAATCCGAATCAATATTTAATCATTTTGACTAATATTTTAGAGGATCAATTCAATAAAAATAAGAAAAACTGTCTTTGAAATTGCATATTGATATTTTAATTTTATAAATAAATCTTCTGTGAAAATGAGCATCAATCCAGTCACATCAATGTGTCTTTAAATCTTTTCAGTCTTAGAGTTACAGAGTTAAGGAGTTAAAGATGTTAAAATAGTTAGTGAGCGAGATTGGTACCACGGATCGTAAAGGAGTGAGTGAAATCGCCACAGCGGGATTTTGTGAGTCAAAAAGGGATGGAGCATGATTGGAACGCGTCGCGCATTAATCTGTACGTAAAAAAAATATCCGGGGAGAAAACTGACCCTACAATGTTGCAATAAAGTTCAAAATTATTTATTTGTAACACGTCGATGAGACAACCCATCGCAATTCGCATCAATCACATCATTCAAGTCTTTTTAGTCTTTTGAGTTACGGAGTTAATTGGGAGTTAAAGATGTAACTCTTTTCTTCAAAAGAGTTATAACTCTTTTGTCTTAAATGAGTTGTTCTGCGCATCTTTACTTCCATCGCTCAGTGATCTTCCCATCTGTTTAAAAGTCTTTGTTAAAAACCTTTTACTATATAAAGTTCTATAGTGCATGAAGGCTGCTCGTGGAAAATTCCTTTATCTTCGAATTTTTAACTAACAAAACTTAACTGAACAAAAAATCACAGCTAAAACATGCTTACTTACTGCTCCAGCAAAAAGGCATTAGACGGGCTAGCGCCATCATTAGCTGGTCCCGTAATTATTTGTACAGTACACCCACAAACACCCTTTACCGCTCTTATACCGACGCAATAAGGTCTACAATCCAAAGGAGTTGTATGCTCGTTGGTAATTATGTACTAGTACTGGTGCTAGCAGAACTAATGAGTACTTAATCGCAGCCTGCATGTTGGACTCGACTTTGTAGTTTCTAACATAATAACTGGAGTTAGACCTTGCAACTTTGCTGCTACTTAAAAAGTTTCCTTTGGTTGTTGGTGCAGTGAGGGTCTGAAGCCATACTACTTCAAAGGCAGGCCATTAAGGATGCGTTTGTGAGACATAGGTACGTACATACTTACATAGGATTTTATGTGAATATTTAACGTTTAACCAGGCAATGGATCATACGAGACTATCAGATTTTGATCTTAGTGCAGTTGAGATAAGGTTGAAAACCAATGAAATAGATGATGTCTAGTTAGTGAGGTAAAGGTTTAAGTTCGAACGTAAGTACTCCTGATGTACATTTTACTCTATGGCTGGCCAATCTCAAAGATCAGTAATCGATGCCAGACATAATAATGATTATAGTATTAGTTTTATTTTATTTATTTTATTCAATTGCCCTCCCAAGCTCATGTGTTTCCTCCTTCATATAATCCGGGGTCTTTTAGGCGGGGCGTGAAACGGCATCTCAGCAGGCCATTAGGGTGAGGATGGCAGACACAATGGGTACTTTGTTAGTTCTTCTGTGCCTGTCAGCCTCATATTTGGATTTCACGGCCGCTTACCATCAGGCGGAGTGAGGTCATCCTGATTGGCCTTTCTATATAAAAAAATAATACAAAGGCACTTAAGGCACTTTAACCTAATTACGCAATTAAAACACACAAGAACCAAAATTTAATGTAAAATATCAAAACAAAACAACATTTTATGTAACAGGATCATCATCATCATCTGCCCATTTAAGTCCCCACTGCTGGGGCACGGGCCTCCCTCAATCACATGAGGGGTAATTGCCATACTCACCACGCTTGGCAGACGGGTTGGCGAGGGTTTTGATATAAATGCAGAGTTTTCCTTCTCTGGGTGCTGATGATCATGCCAGTAGCTTTACCCTAAGGTAAAGCTGCTGGCATGACCGAGGCTGCTGGCATTACCGAGGTGTCGTAAAAGGCGACTAATCGCCTTTTACGACACCTCGGTAAGAGTGAGGGTGGCCTATTCTACTCTGCCGGGGACCACACGGCCATGTAACAGGATAGAACAGATAAAGATAAAGTTAGCAAAAGTCTATTCAGTGTCTCTGACAGCAGGATCGGCATGTAGACACTATACTGTGCCATGGATCTACAAACAGGTCACATAGTATTATAATATCTGATGTATGCGCATTTGTGTACAGCGGACAAACGAGCAGACGGCACTCCTGATGCCAAGTGATCACCGCGCCCATAGACATCTGCAACACCCGAGGTATCATATGCGTTACCTTAAGAGACGGAAGGTTTAAGTCCCTTTCTTTAAGGTTGCTAGGATGTAAGAATACCAGCGACCACTTCTCTATTTACTACATATTTCAATAGGACACCAGGAGCCCAATTCTCGAGCTCGTGACATTTATTTTCATACGACATATATCACTAAAACATAGTTTTTTTGTATGGTTTTCGGGTGATATCCGCCATGTTCTAAAAATATCACAAACACGAGAATTGGGCTCCAGGACCCCAATTCTCGTGCTCGTGATATTTTGAACACATGGCGGATATCACCTGAAAACCATACAAAAAAAACTATGTTTTAGTGATATATGTTGTAAGTAATGATATCACTACGCACGGGGAGCACAGCGCGGGCTGTGCGGGCGCGCGGGACGAAGACGAAGGATATACCCCGCCCGCCCCCCCAGGACAGACCTCACCGATCACGGAACCGCGCGCACGTCTTACTTGTTGCTTATAAGCTCACTATTTTTGGTCTTAATATACCAGTTTTACAGTCCACGTCTTTTACGTCATCTCCTCAAGAAAACGTACGCTCCGAAGCACACTGCAGAGGACTACGCCAACAGTCGTATGAAAATAAATGTCACGAGCACGAGAATTTGGCTCCAGTGCGACACGACCGAAGAGAGATCAGGGCGCAGGACTAACGGCTAAACGATCATTCCTAGGCACGGGTCTTTTCTGTCGTTACGATTTTGCCAAAGCAGTCGTGTTCACGTTTAGGCTCCTTGTTGGTGTTAGAGCCTATCTGACCTGAGACTGTCCCGCACTACATTTAGCAAGACGCGGCCAGCCCACTGCCACTTCAGCTTGCTAATGTCCAAATAAATATGTTTTGTTGTATAATATTTTAAACTTTCGCGTTGCATTATAGAAATAATGCATGTACACGGGACAAAACGCGGTTATTTTTACCCGACTACGGCAAAGCAAAAGGAGGGTTATGATTTTGACAGGCTAGGTATGTATGTATGTTCATCTGTTTCCACGTAACTTCTAAACTAGCTATCATATTTAAACAAATGAGGTGTCGTTAGAAGCGTCTTGGTTGTCTTCTGGTTATAGACATCATGACGTCACGTTAAATTTATTACAGCGCTCTCTAGGGGACTTAGAGTAAAGAACTAAAAAAAAATTTTGCTTGACGGTACCGTGTGGGGTATCAAATGAAAGAGATTTCTTAGCACATTTCAAATATGTAATTATATTTACATAACTAAAAATATGTTAAATAAAAATAAAGTTTAAAAACAAAAACCCGACTACCAAAAAAATACGATCTAAAAAGTACAAAACAAGAAAATTGTCTCTGCTGAAATTATTACGCCCTATCGCCGTGGTCGTATGCCACCTACTGTAGCAAAACAGATTCATTATAATATATCATTGTACTTTTTAGACCGTGTTTTTTTGGTAGTTGGGTTTTAATTTTTAAACTTTATTTTTTTATATGTAAGTACATACTTGTAGTAGCTTATACTCACAGCTTGACGTTTCGACCGCGTTACAACGGTCGTGGTCACAAGCGGACTGGAGGTGCACGGCGTTGTCTGCTACGCCGGCTTGTGAATCTTCGGATACCCTCTCATCTTACTTATTTACACTGCCACTAAATAAAATGTCAGTGAGGTCACTCCGACACACTATACTCACAGTATCCGGGCTGGAAGTAATTTGAAGCGGCAAATTATGAGGTTTACATTTGTCAATCACTGGATTCCACGCCAAAGTTCACCTACGAAATGGAAAGTAATCGATCGTTGGCGTTCTTAGATGTGCAAATCAAGGTCAAAGATGATGGTACATTCCATTAACAGTACAGTACAGTTTACTGCAAACTTACACACACAGACAGGTATCTACATGTTTCCTCACCCACATCACCATCCTCGACATCATCAATCCGTGATGACTTCTTAATCTAACAGAGCTCAAAATCTTTGTGACTCGACTTGCAGTCTGAGCTTGGTCATGTTCAGAAGGTACTAAAACGAAATGGATACAAGGTGTCGCAACGATCAAGAAGGCAATGTGTAACAGAGAAGTGTCCAGAGGTTAGTCTACAGGCAGCTTTTCTTCCTTATATTAAAGGCGTAATGGATAAAATGGGATACTCCGTTATGACTGTATATACTCGCCGTGTGGTCCCCGGCAGAGTAGAATAGGCCACCCTCACTCTTACCGAGGTGTCGTAAAAGGCGACTAAGGTAAAGCTGCTGGCATGATCATCAGCACCCAGAGAAGGAAAACTCTGCATTTATATCAAAACCCTCGCCAACCCGTCTGCTAAGCGTGGTGAGTATGGTAATTACACCTCATGTGATTGAGGGAGGCCCGTGCCCCAGCAGTGGGGACTTAAATGGGCTGACGATGACGATGATGACTCCGTTATGTCAAATATCTAAGCGTCTGCGAGCGCCGAAGGACAATATACTGCTTCAGACTCCGAGTGTATATAAAATTGATTGTAGCTGCAGTTCATACATCGGACAGACAACGCGGACAACCGCTGAACGCGTCAAAGAACACATCGCAGCTGTAAAAAACAAACAAATTAACAAGTCGTAAATAGCAGGACATCTGCTGGAAAGCGGTGTTAATCATTGGATGGAGTTTCACGCCCCTAAAATCCTCTCCACTGATCGTCATTACCACACGAGAGTAGTACGTGAACCGATTGAGATAAAGAACTATCAGAATTTCAATCGGGAGGACGGGTTTAAATTATCATCGGCGTGGAATCCAGTGATTGACAAATGTAAACCTCGCAATTTGCCGCTTCAAATTCAAAAACAAAAACTTCTAACTGTGTGTAGTGTGTCGGAGTAACCTCACTGACATTTCATTTAGTTGCAGTGTAAATAACGAAAATGAGAGGGTATCCGAAGATTCAAAGCCGGGCGTAGCAGAAGACGCCGCGCACCTCCAGTCCGCGTGTGACCACGACCGTTGTAACGCGGTCGAAACGTCAAGCTGTGAGTATTTGCTATTACGAGTATGTACTTACATATAAAAATAACCGCGTTTTTTCCCGTGTACATTAATAATTAATATTTTTTCTTTCTTTCTAATCCGGTGAGCTATGGAAAATCATTTATTATTATCAAAGCTAAAAATTTTATTAAAGAAATCTTCCAAATTACATTTAAAAAACCTCTTTACCAACCTAAACCAGTTTCCGTAACCATTCCTACCGGTATCTGAATATCTTTGAGCGAAATCGAAATAAATAAAAAAGCGGGAAAGTCTCTTTACCGAACGAATTTCCATACATTAAAATTCGACGTCGTCACAAATTGTTATCGTTGAAAGCCTAATGACGTATTTGCATTGAAAAAGAGTTTCTCCCGAACGCGAAATTGTAGCAAAAATATCGAATGCAGGAGTACGAATTGTTTTTATAAGTGATTGTGCGAGTAAAGACTGAGTGCCTACTAGTAACTCTGTGAAAAATAATATAAGGTTGTAGATTTGTCACCTCTGATATTTTACACATCTATGCACGTCTTCCTACCCTAGTTCATCGGTAGAAAAATAAGAAAGGCTCTTGGTGACACTAATATCGGAGAGTTCGTTGACCTCATTATTGGCCACAGCATCTAAAAGATGATTGTTACAGCGCTAGAAGTTTGGTGGAAATCCACAACGGCGTTGATGGCTGTAAACCCCTATTGCTGCTCGGCATATCTTGCTACATCGATCGCAAGGAGGATCCGCTGGGGGGACCAGACACGACGGAGCTTTTTCTGCTTTATATCCAGCCAGTCTTTGTCATGTCTTGTTACTCCAATTATGATGTCGTGTCGCCATTCTACCATTTGTTGACCTACGCGCTTGGCAATATATCATATCATGTCTTTCCCGCACACATCCCATATAGCCTGCCTTTATACGCTGAATTACGTCTTGATATTTGTACGCATAGACGCATTTGATATGTATCTATATACGAGTTTAATTATGTGAGTAGCCTGTTCATCCATCTATCCATCATCACCCCATTTAAGTCCCCACTGCTGGGGCACGGGCCTCCCTCAATCACATGAGGGGTTATTGCCATACTCACCACACACTCGGAGTCTGAAGCAGTATATTGTCCTTCGGCGATCGCAGACGCTTAGATATTTGGCATAACGGAGTCATCATCGTCATCGTCAGCCCATTTAAGTCCCTACTACTGGGACACGGGCCTCCCTCAATCACATGAGGGGTAATTGCCATACTCACTACGCTTGGCAGACGGGTTGGCGAGGGTTTTGATATAAATGCAGAGTTTTCCTTCTCTGGTGCTGATGATCATGCCAGCAGCTTTACCTTAGTCGCCTTTTATGACACCTCGGTAAGAGTGAGGGTGGCCTATTCTACTCTGCCGGGGACCAAACGGCCACAGCCTGTTCATAGTACGCAATAAGGGTAGCGAAGATCAGAAAACAGTTTTACAAGGTTAGTTAAACCGGCCTACCAACTGAAATGACCACTAGGGATGCATATGACCGTGCGAAGTGGAGGAGTCGAAGTAGGAAAGCGGACTCCGCTGACACAACCGGGACAAAACTCTATGATGATGATGGATGTCCCTAATACAAGCGTATGCCACGTTCGCAGCGGGATTCTCATACGTTGATGGGACAACATATTGTACCAGAGAGGGGGTTTATCTCGCAATATTTATTTTATTATTTCCTTTATTTTATTTTGTGTTAAAATTATACTGTTTTGCTTGGTATGACGATGAAACAACATTGTATGAAAGTTTGGCGAGTTTCTTGCCGGATCTTCTCAACCAGAAACAGCTTTCTGAGCCGGTGGTAGAATCGCATTATGTTTATTTATTATTTTAGTATATTTTATGTATGAACATATATATATGTATTAACATGTAAATAATACATATGTTTGTATGACGATTGTAAGTGCTGTGTACAAGTACAAACCTATACAAATAAATGTTTTTTTGATTGATTGATTGATCGATCGGGCGCAGGACCAACAGTTAATATACTTTCCGAGGCAAAGGGATACATAAAACTTTACTTTCACTCTGGACTGACACTACGAATCTTTGTAGTTTTATATCACCGCTGCCATCGTAATCCGAATTACTCGTCATCATTTCAGCCAATAGACGTCCACTGCTGGACATAGGCCTCCCCCAATGATCTCCACACAGATCGGTCCTGCGCCGCCCGCATCCAATGGATTCCCGCGACCTTTACCAGATCGTCGGTCCACCTTTGATGGGTGCCTGCCACGGCTGCGACTTCTTGTACGTGACCTCCACTCGAGGACCTTTCCGCCCCAACGGCCGTCTGTTCTCCTCGCTATGTGCCCTGCCCATTGCCACTTGAGGTATCCAATTCTTAATTTACTCATACTCATATTACTTATTAAAAGTATTGTTAAAAGTAAAAATGGTGTGTTGTGTAAAGAGCCATGGTACTGGATGACAAACCTTCCAAACGGGGGTCGTGGTTCGAATCCGAGCATGCACTACCGGATTTTTCAAACCTATGTGCATATCTCTATCATTAGCACGGTGGTGAGAGAAAACATCGTAAGGAAACCTGCACGTCTCGGATAGTTCCTGAAATTTGGGATACGTACAATATTTTAAATAAAGAACCTTAACGTGTGACCACGATCCAGTTGGTCAGGCTCCCCTAAGGGTTCCAAAGGTCAGACGGCAGTTGTAATCACCAGACTTCCCGATCCTGGATCATGGTGCAAGCGTACCCCGGGCTCCGAAGCGACAGCTTTAAACGTAGCACGCTAAGATAAGGAAGATACTGCTCCCATCTCTGGGCTGGTGCACTTGAGTACCAACATCTTCCGCTTGACCGCATACAGCGTAGGGCTGCTCGAATTGTCGGCGACTTGACTCTCTAGCACTGCGGCGGGAAATAGCTTCCCTCAGTATTCTATACCTATCATGGGGAGTGCTCTGAGGAACTGTTTGATCTACTTTCTGTAGCAGAATTCTTACATCGAACCACTCGCAAGCGATTGTCTATCGCGATGGATGGCGGTCTAATACTGTGCGTTTCTTGCGGAACTTTCTACCACGTACCTCAGTTCTGTGGAACGGTTTAGCTGCAGTAGTATTTCCTGACGGCTACGACTTAGGGACCTTCAAGAGAAGAGCGTACTCTTTTTAAAAAAGGTCGGCAACACATTAGCGAACTCTCTGATTTTGCGGATGTTCATGAGCGGCGTTGATTACTTTCCATCAGGCGACTCGCTTGCTCGTTTGTTCGCCGCTAGCATATAAAAAGATTTAGTAAAAGAGTTGTTTGTTATTAAACCGCCAACAGCATAGCATCCGAGTCCATTTAAATTAGGTACCTCAACAAAGCGCGATATCATAGAACTCCGTACACCTACGTTTATATAGAGGAGAAAATCTACACGAACAGAATATTGAGATTCTGCAAGCAATATCGGAGTTATTTAGTATCGCCTCTGGGAATTATTTTATCAACGAACGGATGGATACGTTTGTGCTTTAGTGGTGTCGATCGACAGGCGTGATGTCATGACTATCGATCTTAATATCGATACAATAAGAAAAACAGCACAGTTTTACTGTGTGAGAGCCACGCTTCGTCATGAATGGGCGGGCTCGACCGGAGTGATACCACGGCTTCATAGAAAACCGGCGTGAAGAAGCACTGTGCTGTGTTTTGTGTGAGGGTACCAGAGGCCCATTTCGGGGGAAATGGGGAGATTAAAGGTTGGCAGCGCACTCCTTGGGCGGCGGCAGTCACTTGCCATCGGGTGATCCGTCAGCTCATCTGCCACCTATCACATAAAAAAATAAAGTAGTGTTGTAACCGAAGTGGTGTAATGATAAAATGTTATCAATTAATTATGTAATGTAATCAATTGATAATGTTATCAATTAATAATTTAATGTAAATGTATTTAGTTTCATTGTCTTTTGTTTTCTTTCCGCGTAGTCTTACCAGTTGGACTACTGGGAGTTTCCTTACCAATAGTTAAATCAGATCACACGTAAGACCATTTGTACAGCTATTGCGTATTAGATAACCCCTACTGCTGGTCGAAAATATCGATCGGTACAATACTATCTATGTTTTTGGTAACAATACCATGTATTTACAGCATCCATACTGTCGATTTGATCAGTTGGTGGTCTTGTACCCCCGTGCCTTAAGCACGTGAAGCTGTTGGTCCTGCGCCCGTACCCTCTCTGGTCGTGTCATAGTAGTGTCCCATCGGAATGTGAGAGTAAGGGAATATATAGTGGACTTTGGTTTCGCACACACACTTGAGCACTATAGGCCGCCGTAGCCGTAATCGGTTGGAGGATATTATTTTTATTACTATCGATTACTTTGGTATCGATAGTTAGTCAACCTGAAAAATTAAAGTACAGTCACGAGCTTAATTTGGGACCTACCCAAGGTTGAATGTCATCTAGCAAAATTACGCTATTAAGAGCTAATATTTTAACATGTCAAAGTCTGACTGTACCTACCCAAATATTGGGAATGGAAATGTCGAAACTATCGAAAATAATCAATATTAAAAAAAAAAAAAATACCAATAAAATATTATTACAGTACTATTTCCGAAATGAAAAAGTAGGTGCAAACTTATTACATAGGTACATCATTTTTCAGATAAATTAATCGATAGAATAACCAACTGTAGTTTGACAACACTACTGTGCTTCAAATTCATAGGACTGGAAATATCTAACTTGGTTATTTTGAATATCCGACGCCTTTAGACTGGAAGGAATAGTGAGATAAATCAGATACGGTATGTTAGTCCAATACCGTCAACAATTAAACATTGAGGTAGTAGGTCCGATTTTTAGAGTTCCGTAGCCAAATGGCAAAAAAACGGAACCCTTTTAGATTCGTCATGTCTGTTTGTCCGTCTCTCCGTCTGTCCGTTTGTCCGTACCTATGTCACAGCCACTTTTTTCCGAAACTATAAGAACTATTCAAAATTGGTAAATTGTTGTATTTTATCAACCGCATTACGATTTATAAACAAAAATAGGAATTTTTTTTTTCAAATCGACAATCCCCAGAATTGGGCTCCTGGAGCCCATTATCATCATACGAAATATATCACTAAAACATAGTTTTTTTTATGGTTTTCAGGTGACATCCGCCATTTTTTTTCATATCGAAATCCCGAGAATTGGGCTCCAGGACCCCAATTCTCGTGCTCGTGACATTTATTTTCATACGAAATATATCACTAAAACATAGTTTTTTTGTATGGTTTTCAGGTGATATCCGCCATGTTTTCAAAATATCACCAGCACGTTCCAAAACCTACTATCTCATAAAAAGTTTAAAAATAATTATTATATTCCAGTTCAAAACACAGTAAAATTGCAACACCGTTAAAATTCAATGAAAAGATACAAAAAAGCAATTTAATCCCTGTTTAGAAAATTCATTTTCTAATGAGATGCACAGAAAACTTTGACAAATTAACGAGGGAGCGGACAAGGGGCGGGTAATGACGTCAGTAATTGCGCCAGGTGTTCACAAGGCTGTGACGTCATCATATTGAACACAGTTAGAAACTGATATAATGAGTGGGTGATATCGAATTTGAAATTTTAATGAGGGTGAGTGCGGAAAAATGGAGTCTAATGATGTTATTTTATGTACCATGTGTTTAAAATGGGCGATAAGAAAGATTCCTGGAGCCTAATTCTCGTGCTCGTGATATTAATTTTCATACGACGTATATCACACATATGACGAAATATATCACTTAGCCGTGTGGCCCCGGCAGAGTAGAATAGGCCACCCTCACTCTTATCGAGGTGTCGTAAAAAGCGACTAAGGTAAAGCTGCTGGCATGACCATCAGCACCCAGAGAAGGAAAACTCTGCATTTAAATCAAAACCCTCGCCAACCCGTCTGCCAAGCGTGGTGAGTATGGCAATTACCCCTCATGTGATTAAGGGAGGCCCGTGCCCCACGAGTAGGGACTTAAATTGGCTGACGATGATATATTATACATATATCGACATAGAACACAGTTTTTTTGTATGGTTTTCAGGTGATATCCGCCATGTTTTCAAAATATCACGAGAGCACGAGAATTGGGCTCCTGTTAAGGAACAGGTGTTTTGTTGATTTATTGGTACTTACTCTTACTTAAACGAGTTCAAAAAATAGTGGAAATTAGTGACAGACCTTTAATGTCTCTTTACACCGTGGCTTTTTTAAATATCTTAGATGCGTTTTTTTATGTGATAGGTGGCAGACGAGTAGACGGATCGGACGGACGGACCCCGAGATCACGATCCGGTACTTTAACCACTAGACAAACAGGGCGTTATTGTACTAATAACATTATTATTAGATTTTTTATCTGATAGGTGGCAGACGAGCAGACGGATCGCCTAATGGTTAGCGATTGCAGCCGCCCAAAGACACCCGTGACAACAGTTGAGTCACAAGTGCGCTGCCAACCTTTAAATCCCCCTTTCCCCCGGATTGGGAAAACAAATATTTTCCCCTAAGGAATTGCATCAATCAGCTTATTACTTTTGTATTTTTTTTTCATATTTCACCCTGTGTTCCTCAGACGACGACCCGTTTGAATCAGTGGTAGTGAATGCTGCCTCTGATGCAAGGGTTGCGGGTTCGATCCCCGTACAGTACAAATATTTGTGTGCATGAACATGTCTGTTTGTATTGGTCTGGATGTGTTCTATGTATTATAAGTACCTATGTATTTACAAAAGAAAAGTAGATATTAAATGTATATATTTGTGATTCCGCTGTTGGTTCTGATATCCGTAATAAGGTGCTTGAGCTACCTATCTCTGAGTCAGATCAATTGTATGTGATATTGTGAAATATTTTTTTATTTATATATACTAAGCTCTCGACCGTGGGAGAGCCATGCTTCGGCCAGAAAGGGCCTCGACCGGAGTGATACCACGGCCTTACAAAACCTTACATAAAACCGGCGTGAAGCAGCACTGTGCTGTGTTTCGCTGCGTGAGTGAGGGTACCGTAGGCCCAATCCGGGCGAAAGGGGGGTTTTAAGATTGGCGGCGCACTTGTGACTCCACTGGTGTCGCGCGTGTCTATGGGCGGCTAACTATGTGATGTTGTAAAATATTTTTTATATTTATTTATTATTTAATGGTATTATTAGACCAAAATGCTATTTATCATACGTATAGTGTTTTGGAAAATTTAAATTACTCGAATCATTTAATCACCAGAATTCAAATCCTGAATCATGGTCTAAGCATACCTACTCCGTGCTCCAGAGTGACAGCTTTGGACGCAACCGGGAATCAAAATCCCATGAAAAGCGCGCTTAAGTCGCCACCGACAATCAAATTTGAGCTTTATGCTCACAGACACAAGGAATCGCGAATATTAGTTTCGTGTTTTTCCGCGGGACTTCTTTCGGGCGAGGTCTGTACACGTTAAGATGAGAGAGTGAGTCTTCTGGAAAAGTTTCTGATGCAGTTAAAAGCAGTTAAGAGAGCACACTGTAAATTTAAGGTATTATGAAAGTAATTCATATTCATTACTTCATCATCATCATCATCAGCCCATTTAAGTCCCCACTGCTGGGGCACGGGCCTCCCTCAATCACATGAGGGGTAATTGCCATACTCACCACGCTTGGCAGACGGGTTGGCGAGGGTTTTGATATAAATGCATAGTCTTCCTTCTCTGGGTGCTGATGATCATGCCAGCAGCTTTACCTTAGTCGCCTTTTACGACACCTCGGTAAGAGTGAGGGTGTCCTATTCTACTCTGCCGGGGACCACACGGCATTTCATTACTTATTACATTTATATTAGGGGTTATAGTATGAATTGCAATTCTGTACAAGTTTTTTCGTTGGAGCCGTAAAGTCCTTGAGTGGAGACCGCGACTCGGTAAGCGTAGTGTAGAACGCCCTGCGACAAGATGGGATGATGACATTCGAAGGCTGGCTGGTGTGGGCTGGATGAGAGTGGCCGAAAATCGGGAGCAGTGGCGTGCATTGGGGGAGACCTATGTCCAGCAGTGGATGAGTGTGGGTTGCTGATGATGATGACGATTTTCTTAGAAGTTTTGTTTTCAATAGTAACATTTTTTATTTTGCAAAGTCACTTCTCTAAGTACTCCATAATTAACTGTGCTTTAATCGACAACGTTAAGGAACGGTAGGATAGTTTATCATTTTTTTTTAATAACTTCTACTACTACTACTCCACTGGCTCAGCGACCCAAATAGAGTGTTGGCCTCCGAAACAAGAGATCCCCATTTCGGTCGATCCTGCGCCATTTCTTGCCGGTTATTGACCAGGAGCTCGCGGATCAGTCTCGACGACGTCCTTCCAGCGATACCTAGGTCGCCAACTGGGCGTTGGCCCACGGGTCGACCCTGGTATGCTTTTTTCTCGAGACGATCTTCGTCCAACCCCTCGAGGTGACCAAGCCAGCGAAAGCGGTGCGCCTTGGTCGCGCCTATGATGGGTGTGTTCACAATTTCTTCAAATACAAATAAATACAAATACAAATTCATTCATTCGTCATCACAGGTGGTAGAAAGTTGACAGAGGTAATGTATGTGGTAACTCCATGATGCGCCTACAATGGCATACGAAATCAATAGATGCCAAATCTCGGCATTTGTGCGGATCCTCCAGTCATCGTTGTCTGCTTTCACTGGGCCCAGAATCCTTCGTAGAACTTTCTTTTCCGCCACGAGAACTTTCTGTTCTTCTTTTAAAGTTAGAGCCCAAGCCTCACAGCCATACATCAGTATAAGTCTAATAACTGTTTTGTATAATGGGCAATTTTGTATTTCTGCAGAGAAGCTCGGACGATAATACTTTATGCAGAGCTGCACTACAGCGTAGAGTGTTATGGATGCGGATATCAATCTCGTCATCTCTTGTGTTCGTGTCACTGATAGTGCACCCTAAGTTTTTAAATTTGCTCACTCCTTTGTACATTGTATCTCCAATATGAAGGTCCTCTCGTTTTTCACGCGTGTTCTTATATCGTTTCATATGGAGATACTCTGTCTTGTCGTATTTATTAGAAGCGAAGATTTGTTTTTGTATAAGGAGTACAATAGTATCTGATCTCTATTTAATATAAACCTTAAAAATATAAATTAGATTAAAAATATAGATTAGACTGACCGGATGGCGCAACAGGTAGGACCCTGCCTCTGACGCCAAAAGTCGAAGGTTCGATCCCCACCCTGGACAAACATTCTTGCGATGAACACTTGTGTTTGTTCAGAGTCTGGGTGTAATATATGTTTTAAGCATATGTTTGTGTTCCTCTGTTGTCTGATATCTGTAACACAAGTGCTTAAGCTACTTAGTACGGAATCAGGTCAACGTATGAGATGTTGTGAAAAGTATAAGTATAAATATGATATATTTATTTCAGACAACTCAGTGTGTGCCTCAGGGGTCATGTCTTTCGCCTATCTGCTACGGCAGATACACGGACGACATCCCGGTGGCAGGCGGGGCCACGCTGGCGCTCTACGCTGACGACGCCGCCTTTATCACCTCGTCTCTCACGACGGAGCACGCTGCAGTTAAGATGCAGCGCGCTCTCGACGCCCTCCCCAAGTGGTTAAAGGATTGGAGGCTGTCGGTCAACGTGGTGAAAACCCAGGCGATAGCCATTGGTGGGAAGAGGATTCCGCCTCCGCTCACCATGTTCGGCAGCAATATCGCCTGGTCCCCACAGGTCAAGTACCTCGGGGTCACCATCGACCGGCATCTAAAAATGGCTGCCCACGTTGGCAACACCGTGGCGCTATGCCGTGCTGCTCGATCTCTCCTGAGTCCCGTCTTGTCGTCCAATATCCCGCTACGTGCGAAATTGGGAGTTTACAAGACGTACATTCGCACCAGACTTACCTACGCCGCCCCGGCCTGGTATGCTCTGACTGCGGAGACTGAACGCAAACGATTGCGAGCACAGCAATCGCTTGCGTTGCGCTCTATCGTAAAGGCCCCTCGCTACGTGAGGAACTCGACGATAACTCGGGACACCCGGATGGAGAGCCTCGATGACTTCACCGGCCATTTGAGCGCCAGGATATTTGCCCGCGCGGGGCAGTCGTCCTTTGCCCACTTGCGCGAGATTGCGCCGTACCACCGACGCCCCCCCGACAGACCGTATCCGCGGGACTTAGTCCCGGCGGATACATAGACGGACATTGACACCAAGCCCCCCGCTGGCTCGAGACCGCTCACCGGACGTCCCATCCCTCGCGGGTTGGGATTATGCCGGTGGGGCCCGGACTCGTCAGCGGGGCGAAGCCCACCACCGGATGTGACTACCCGGACCCGACACCCAGGCCTAAAACTAGGCCGCTCCAACGCCCCGCGCATCTTAATGCGCGGCGAGTGACCCCACTGAGATGGGAAATAATCCCAGCACAGTCTCTCCCGACCCCTTGCGGGGCCGTGAGCATACCTCCGAGACAACTTAGTCTATTTGTGTTGGTAACAATGTCTTACCCTATGTTAGTAATTTATAATTAACTTAGACGTACAAACATTGTGCATATGCCAAATAATAGGGCAGACGTGTTGCCTGCTCGCAATGACTTTCAGGATCCCATTGGTACTATCCCGGATATAGTCTTAAATAAAAAAAATAGTGTGGTGCTTATTAAAGGAGATCTTATTGTGTCTAGAAAAAAAAAGGAATTTCATAAATTAACCCCTATTATAAAAGTGACGATGAAGGTATAAAAGCATATTGTTAAAACAACACAAATGAAATGTTATCCCGTAGAACTACAGAGCTGCAACGTTGCAACTGTTGCAGTGAACTGACTCAAGACGAGTGAGCTGTCCTAATGAGATGCAGAAACTTTGAGCTATTATCGCTTGCTGGTGACGTCGTAGTTACGTCACGCGTGATATCTAACTATTGTGGCTGTGCCCTAATGTCAGGGTTTTAGGGTTTCAAACTCTTTGATATAATGGCGTAGTGTCTAAGATACAGAAAATAGATAGACACCAACTTCTATAGTCTGTCTCTATCTAACGCCTAACCACGTCGAGATCACTGTACGCGCACATTTTTTTATGTGATTGGTGGCAGACGAGCAGACGGATCACCTGATGGTAAGGGATTGCCGCCGCCCACCTGTGTAGTCACAAGTGCGCTGCCTACCTTTAAACCAACCCCCCTTTCCCCTGGATAGGGCCTCCGGTACTATCACTCACGCTGCGAAACACAGCAAAGTGCTGCTTCGCGCCGGTTTACTGTGAGGCTGTTTTGTCACCGGTGGAGCCGTCCCAATCATGCCGAAGCGTAGCTCTTCCACTGTCATCATCATCATCATCATCATCAGCAACCTACACTCGTCCATTGCTGGACATAGATCTCCCCAATTGCACGCCACTGCTCCCGATTTTCGGCCACTCTCATCCAGCCCACACCAGCCAGCCTTCGAATGTCATCCCATCTTGTCGCAGGACGTCCTACACTACGCTTACCGAGTCGCGGTCTCCACTCAAGGACTTTACGGCTCCAACGGCTGTCAGTTCTGCGGCTAATATGACCAGCCCATTGCCACTTCAGTTTGTTAATTCGGTGGGCTATGTCGTAAAACTGTCAATTTCACTTCCACTGTCAATTTATTATTATTATGGTAGGTAGGAAACTGGCGTTCTGTTTCTATGAGTTATGTGCTTCAAGACTGGTTTTACAATTTACAACGTAAACTACATCTTCTCCCAAATTTGTCACCAAAAAGAGGTTGATATTTTATGTTTTCATTACAAAAATAACGGTGCAATGTGTGCTTCATCAAAATGCCGCGCGTCCGTTAACTTCCCGCGAAACAATTTCACTCCGCTACAGCCTGCTTAGTGGTCGTATTCTAGGTAATGTCATTGTATTCTACTCCGGTTTCAGCTCTCTGGACGATGGTAACACGTGCAGGGGCAGATCTACTACGGAGGTGAGGAGACGCCGAAGAGATGCGCTGGCTGTCCCTATCACCTCTCCCGGCCAAACTAGGGAGGAGCCGCCTGGCCCGCCATGTAGAGGAGGGTTATGGTGCCAGGGTTCGCCCTTTTTGAGCCCATGACTCCTCCCCACTTCGGGTTTCGGAGCTCAGCGGTTTTTCCTCATCACCCTTAGATGAAGAAAAACCGCTGGGCTCCAAAGCCTCCGCTAGAGGAGAGCCCGACATAACCCTCCTTCTCCCCAGCAGAAGTGTATGCATAAGGCGCCACATCGGTTCGTTACACTTCGGGCCGGCGGCATTAACCAACGACAAAAAAGGGGCACATCTACTTAAGAGCTTCTTGGGCTGTAGCCCAGCTAACCCCCTAAAAACAATCGGTGATTAGGTATGGTGGTTGTCTGGAGTAAATGCTGATACCAGCTGTTTTCATTACCATTCATGGATCCAAAACACTTGCTAGCATACATCATAATCGTCATTTCAGCCAGTATATGTCCACTGATGGACGTAGGTCTCTCACAATGTTCTCCACACAGATCGGAAGGAATTTGTGTGACCTTCATGTGATCGTCGGTCATTATCTCTACGACGAAGCTCGGACGATAATACTTTATGCAGAGCTGCACTACAGCGTAGAGTGTTATGGATGCGGATATCAATCTCGTCATCTCTTGTGTTCGTGTCACTGATAGTGCACCCTATTTTTAAATTTGCTCACTCCTTTGTACATTGTATCTCCAATATGAAGGTCCTCTCGTTTTTCACGCGTGTTCTTATATCGTTTCATATGGAGATACTCTGTCTTGTCGTATTTATTAGAAGCGAAGATTTGTTTTTGTATAAGGAGTACAATAGTATCTGATCTCTATTTAATATAAACCTTAAAAATATAAATTAGATTAAAAATATAGATTAGACTGACCGGATGGCGCAACAGGTAGGACCCTGCCTCTGACGCCAAAAGTCGAAGGTTCGATCCCCACCCTGGACAAACAGTTTGTTCAGAGTCTGGGTGTAATATATGTTTTAAGCATATGTTTGTGTTCCTCTGTTGTCTGATATCTGTAACACAAGTGCTTAAGCTACTTAGTACGGAATCAGGTCAACGTATGAGATGTTGTTGAAAGTATAGTTTATAAATATGATATATTTATTTCAGACAACTCAGTGTGTGCCTCAGGGGTCATGTCTTTCGCCTATCTGCTACGGCAGATACACGGACGACATCCCGGTGGCAGGCGGGGCCACGCTGGCGCTCTACGCTGACGACGCCGCCTTTATCACCTCGTCTCTCACGACGGAGCACGCTGCAGTTAAGATGCAGCGCGCTCTCGACGCCCTCCCCAAGTGGTTAAAGGATTGGAGGCTGTCGGTCAACGTGGTGAAAACCCAGGCGATAGCCATTGGTGGGAAGAGGATTCCGCCTCCGCTCACCATGTTCGGCAGCAATATCGCCTGGTCCCCACAGGTCAAGTACCTCGGGGTCACCATCGACCGGCATCTAAAAATGGCTGCCCACGTTGGCAACACCGTGGCGCTATGCCGTGCTGCTCGATCTCTCCTGAGTCCCGTCTTGTCGTCCAATATCCCGCTACGTGCGAAATTGGGAGTTTACAAGACGTACATTCGCACCAGACTTACCTACGCCGCCCCGGCCTGGTATGCTCTGACTGCGGAGACTGAACGCAAACGATTGCGAGCACAGCAATCGCTTGCGTTGCGCTCTATCGTAAAGGCCCCTCGCTACGTGAGGAACTCGACGATAACTCGGGACACCCGGATGGAGAGCCTCGATGACTTCACCGGCCATTTGAGCGCCAGGATATTTGCCCGCGCGGGGCAGTCGTCCTTTGCCCACTTGCGCGAGATTGCGCCGTACCACCGACGCCCCCCCGACAGACCGTATCCGCGGGACTTAGTCCCGGCGGATACATAGACGGACATTGACACCAAGCCCCCCGCTGGCTCGAGACCGCTCACCGGACGTCCCATCCCTCGCGGGTTGGGATTATGCCGGTGGGGCCCGGACTCGTCAGCGGGGCGAAGCCCACCACCGGATGTGACTACCCGGACCCGACACCCAGGCCTAAAACTAGGCCGCTCCAACGCCCCGCGCATCTTAATGCGCGGCGAGTGACCCCACTGAGATGGGAAATAATCCCAGCACAGTCTCTCCCGACCCCTTGCGGGGCCGTGAGCATACCTCCGAGACAACTTAGTCTATTTGTGTTGGTAACAATGTCTTACCCTATGTTAGTAATTTATAATTAACTTAGACGTACAAACATTGTGCATATGCCAAATAATAGGGCAGACGTGTTGCCTGCTCGCAATGACTTTCAGGATCCCATTGGTGCTATCCCGGATATAGTCTTAAATAAAAAAAATAGTGTGGTGACGTTTTGCTTATTAAAGGAGATATACATCTTATTGTGTCTAGAAAAAAAGGAATTTTATAAATTAACCCCTATTATAAAAGTGACGATGAAGGTATAAAAGCATATTGTTAAAACAACACAAATGAAATGTTATCCCGTAGAACTACAGAGCTGCAACGTTGCAACTGTTGCAGTGAACTGACTCAAGACGAGTGAGCTGTCCTAATGAGATGCAGAAACTTTGAGCTATTATCGCTTGCTGGTGACGTCGTAGTTACGTCACGCGTGATATCTAACTATTGTGGCTGTGCCCTAATGTCAGGGTTTTAGGGTTTCAAACTCTTTGATATAATGGCGTAGTGTCTAAGATACAGAAAATAGATAGACACCAACTTCTATAGTCTGTCTCTATCTAACGCCTAACCACGTCGAGATCACTGTACGCGCACATTTTTTTATGTGATTGGTGGCAGACGAGCAGACGGATCACCTGATGGTAAGGGATTGCCGCCGCCCACCTGTGGAGTCACAAGTGCGCTGCCTACCTTTAAACCAACCCCCCTTTCCCCTGGATAGGGCCTCCGGTACTATCACTCACGCTGCGAAACACAGCAAAGTGCTGCTTCACGCCGGTTTTCTGTGAGGCTGTTTTGTCACCGGTGGAGCCGGCCCAATCATGCCGAAGCGTAGCTCTTCCACTGTCATCATCATCATCATCATCAGCAACCTACACTCGTCCATTGCTGGACATAGATCTCCCCAATTGCACGCCACTGCTCCCGATTTTCGGCCACTCTCATCCAGCCCACACCAGCCAGCCTTCGAATGTCATCCCATCTTGTCGCAGGACGTCCTACACTACGTTTACCGAGTCGCGGTCTCCACTCAAGGACTTTACGGCTCCAACGGCTGTCAGTTCTGCGGCTAATATGACCAGCCCATTGCCACTTCAGTTTGCTAATTCGGTGGGCTATGTCGTAAAACTGTCAATTTCACTTCCACTGTCAATTTATTATTGTTATGGTAGGTAGGCAACTGGCGTTCTGTTTCTTTGAGTTATGTGGTTTTACAATTTACAAAGTAAACTACATCTTCTCCCAAATTTGTTACCAAGAAGAGGTTGATATTTAACTTTTTCATTACAAAAATATCGGTGCAATGTGTGCTTCATCAAAATGCCGCGCGTCCGTTAACTTCCCGCGAAACAATTTCACTTCGCTACAGCCTGCTTAGTGGTCGTATTCTAGGTAATGTCATTGTATTCTACTCCGGTTTCAGCTCTCTGGACGATGTAACTCGTGCAGGGGCAGATCTACTACGGAGGTGAGGAGACGCCGAAGAGATGCGCTGGCTGTCCCTATCACCTCTCCCGGCCAAACTGGGGAGGAGCCGCCTGGCCCGCCATGTAGAGGAGGGTTATGGTGCCAGGGTTCGCCCTTTTTGAGCCCATGACTCCTCCCCACTTCGGGTTTCGGAGCCCAGCGGTTTTTCCTCATCACCCTTAGATGAAGAAAAACCGCTGGGCTCCGAAGCCCCCGCTAGAGGAGAGCCCGACATAACCCTCCTTCTCCCCAGCAGGAGTGTATGCATAAGGCGCCACATCGGTTCGTTGCACTTCGGGCCGGCGGCATTAACCAGCGACAAAAAAGGGGCACATCTACTTAAGAGCTTCTTGGGCTGTAGCCCAGCTAACCCCCTAAAAACAATCGGTGATTAGGTATGGTGGTTGTCTGGAGTAAATGCTGATACCAGCTGTTTTCATTACCATTCATGGATCCAAAACACTTGCTAGCATACATCATAATCGTCATTTCAGCCAGTATACGTCCACTGATGGACATAGGTCTCTCCCAATGTTCTCCACACAGATCGGTCCTGTGCCGCCCGCATTCAAGGAATTTGTGTGACCTTCATGTGATCGTCGGTCATTATCGTTTAGATAAATCGTCAAAGTAAAATTGTGAAATGAAATAATACATTAGGGACCGGCGAGGAGATCAACATGTCCAGGAATCCTTATCATTTAAATAAACTTCTTCTTTAAAGAGCCTTTCTGCATTAGGCAGTTTTTTTACATGGATGAGTATCTAATGCTCACACACGAATAGGAGTTTCCTTGTGAGAGCAGCGCGAACTCAGACTTTCCGAACGCTAACAAAGGAAGCGCCAAAACGCGAGATTTCCGTCTTGACAACCCCTAG
Source organism: Marasmia exigua (assembly GCA_019059595.1). Lineage (NCBI taxonomy): Eukaryota > Metazoa > Arthropoda > Insecta > Lepidoptera > Crambidae > Marasmia > Marasmia exigua. Next base: position 5,140,805 of record CM032475.1, on the reverse strand, counting down.
TGGAGATTGTTTCACGACGAATTAAAACGGCAACTTCCTCTGGGAGAATAATAACTCTAGCCAAGTGAGCAAGGAGTGGTTATTTGGAGCTGTAACAAGATTTAGAATGTACAGACTTGTTTACTTACTTACTTCGATGGCTTAGCGACCCAGAATGAGTCTTGACATACGAGATGTCGCCATTTGTACACATTCATCATCATCATCTTCAGCCCATTTAAGTCCCCACTGCTGGGGCACGGGCCTCCCTCAATCACATGAGGGGTAATTGCCATACTCACCACGCTTGGCAGACGATTGGCGAGAGTTTTGATATAAATGCAGAGTTTTCCTTCTCTGGGTGCTGATGATCATGCCAGCAGCTTTACCTTAGTCGCCTTTTACGACACCTCGGTAAGAGTGAGGGTGGCCTATTCTACTCTGCCGGGGACCACACGGCTAACACATTATTGTTTAGTTAAATAAAATTGAATCGCCCAGAACATAAGTCATCGAAATTGCGCACAGAATTAGAATACTGAAGTAGAGATGGCCCGGCCATGTCTTTACATGAACTAATGGATCTGTCATCCAACGACGAGACCTTGAAAAACGCACGAGTACAGATTGCGTCATAAAATAGCAATGAACGAATGTACGATTATTTTTTAATGTAGCTTCTATCAGAACTTCCGACTTTAGCATGAATAAAGAATGAAGTCACTAAGTGGAGAACTTACTAAAACGTACAAAGAGGAATACGCCAGTCACTTGCCATAATATTTTAACCCCGCCTTATCCAGCCAAATCCAAGGGTTAAACTAGTCACTTGATAAATTTTAATCAAAATCTTTTGGTCGTATTTGCATAGCCCTCTAAACATCATGAAACCCTAAAATTAGCATCGAAATGAGCGTGAAATGACCGGCCTCTCATTACAGAACGGCGGGAGTACAGACCTTTATTCTTTTGTCTATGCCTTTGTCGAGCGGCCATTTTGTCGCATCCGCCATTTTGTTACAAAGATTTGTTTATGAAAAATATCCATTGTGCGGCAATCCTATGTTTCATAAAGATTTGAGATTAAACTTATGTATTTACATAATTAGGCTGTTATGAATATGAATGGTTTTATAAATTCAAAGATAAATACTTTTTAGGATTCTGTGGTAAAAAGAAAAAAAAACCTTTTTCAATATAAAATCCATTTTGTCCATTAAACATAGTTCCAGCCCAGTATTCATACACTGCTTTTTATTAAGCGACTTAAAAAAGGAGGAAGTTCTATGTTCGACTGTATGTATGTATTTATATGTAAACGTATTATTTAATACATTTGTATACCTGTTACCGGCCATACCCGATTTAAGGACAAACTATTTGGCATAGACTTCAACTAGTTCTTACTATACGCGATAGGATTAACCAGTATAGTCTAGTCCAAACTAATTTGTCCTAAGCCCCATAGAATAGATCAGTTTAGCCTAGGCCAAACTAGATCCATACATGGATCCTAATATCCATACGCACACTCAAGGATAAACTGGTAAATATGAGTATGATTGTTTATTTTACCATTTGTTATCTAATGTCCATTTCGTTATATTTTTATTTTGTGTATGTTTGGCGCTGAATAAATTATTTTATTCTTATTCTTATAATTTATAACGACATAATAATTGGGACATTATTGCTTCTATTAAAAAGAATTTGTTAAACATAATATTATTGTTCGTATTATCACTTAAATAATAATTAATAAATAAATATTTCACAACATCACATACATTGATCTGACTCCGAGATAGGTAGCTCAAGCACCTGTGTTACGGATATCAGAATCAACAGTGGGATTACAAATATATACATATAATACTTTTCTTTTGTAAATACATACTTATAATACATAGCAAACACCCAGACCAATACAAACAAACATGTTCATGCACACAAATGTTTGTACTGTGCGGGGATCGAACCCGCAACCCTTGTATCAGAGGTAGCGTTCACTACCACTGTTCCAATCAGGTCGTCTTAACGACGAATCATTATAGTGTAAGTTTAGTTTACAAATTATACTTGTCCTGTAAAACTGTTTACACAGTTTTTCTGCAGGATCGGTTGAGTCTTAGCACAATAGGGTAAATAATTCTAAACCAAATCAAGAAAATACTTTCTTAGTTTGTTTCTAAATATATTTTTGACTGGTTCACGTCGAATGTCCTTCCGGCAAGCTATTTAGAAGATATGGTAGTATTTTTTTCAACGTTCTATCTCTAAAGTAGTTATGTACTTTAGGTACATGAAAGTTGCCAGCGGACATCGAGCGAGTTCTTCATTTCTGAAGGTCGTGCCTTTCTTGAAATGCCTTTACCGAAGCGGTGATAAGGTCTTTCCATTCTTCCCTAGTCCTCGGCTTGTCTTAGGGCAATCGGCAAAGTGAGTCCGGTTACATCCCTTATTTGGTCTGCTCAACGAAGAGGTGAACGGCCCCTTCGTCTTTTACCATTGACCTTCCCCACAACAACCAACTTGTCCAAGTTGTCGGACTGTCTACGGGCTATATGGCCAATGTAACCTAGTACTCTTTGGTACTGTACCTACAGTACAGTCGACAGTCTGTACTGTAGGTACAGTAACTACAGATTATTACTATACATTTTAGAGTGCAGAGAGAAATGAAAATTAAGTTCCCCATTTGCTTGCACTAAAAGTTTGTGCAGCGAAATTTCCAATACATCAGTTTCACTTTGCGGAATGCCCAAGTTCTGAAATGGAATAATATCAACCATTCCATTCTGACTAGAATAATAGCTTTAAATTTTGTAGAATTGCAATCAATTTCTATTTAAATTATCTAAAAGTTACACATATTTACACTTTAAAGAATACCCGTTTGGAACAGTGGTAGCGATCGCTGCTTCTGGTCCAAGTGTTTGTGTGCATGAACATGTGTGTTTGTATTGGCCTGGGTTATCATCATCATCATCAGCAACCCACACTCGTCCACTGCTGGACATAGGTCTCCCCTAATGCACGCCACTGCTCCCGATTTTCGGCCACTCTCATCCAGCCCACACCAGCCAGCTTTCGAATGTCATCATCCAATCTTGTCGCAGGGCGTCCTACACTACGCTTACCGAGTCGCGGTCTCCACTCAAGGACTTTACGGCTCCAACGGCTGTCAGTTCTGCGGCTAATGTAATCAGCCCACTGCCACTTCAGTTTGCTAATTCGGTGGGCTATGTCGGTGACTCTGGTCTGGGTGTTATCTATGTATTATAAGCATGTATTAACAAAAGAAAAGTATTATATGTATATATTTGTAATCCCACTGTTGATTCTGATATCCGTAAAACAGGGGCTTGAGGTACCTATCTCGGAGTCAGATCAATGTATGTGATATTGTGAAATATTTTTTTATTTATATATACTAAGCTTTCGACCGTGGGAGAGCCATGCTTCGGCATGAAAGGGCCTCGACCGGAGTGATACCACGGCCTTACATAAAACCGGCGTGAAGCAGCACTGTGCTGTGTTTCGCTGCGTGAGTGAGGGTACCGTAGGCCCAATCCGGGGGAAAGGGAGGTTTTAAGATTAGCGGCGCACTTGTGACTCCACTGGTGTCGCGCGTGTCTATGGGCAGCGGCAATCGCTTACCATTAGGCGATCTGTCTACTCGTCTGCCACCTATCAGATAAAAAAGCTAATAATAATTTTATTAATACAGTAACGCCCTGTTTGTCTAGTGGTTTAAGTACTGGATCGTGATCTCACGGTCCTGGGTTCTATTCCTGGGTCGAGCGAAAAGTGTGTTTCGAATTTTTCGAACATAGCTCGGGTTTGTGATCACCAATCCGCATTAGGCAAGCGTTGGTGATTAAGCCTAATCCCATCATAGTAGCGCTGACTTGATTTCTATGATGGAGGCCTTTGCCCTGCACTGGGACAGTTTATAGGCTGATACTTTAGTACAATGTTATTAAAAGTATGGTACGGAACCAGAATTACGTGTGACGATACACGCCCTAAATTTATTTTTTCAATTTCATGTAATGCTTTTGTACTTACTAAATATTATTTCGCAAATGAAACTTTTTATTTGCTGTATTATAATTTATGTGCGTGCTTTAATATTTGTATTTACATGAGACTTCAAGGAAGAAAATAACATTTTATTAAGAATTCAAAATAGTTGCAAAATTCTGTCATGCGACGACCTCTATGCATGGCGCAAGTGAAAAGGGTTTGACGAATTGTTAAGTAATTTAATGTCCTCCAAACCGATATTTTGGTTATGGCGCCTAATCTCAGAGATCGGTCATCAACGCAGGTCATATTATGCACAAGTGTTTGGGGCAAACACATGTGCACTCTCTATTCCCTTACCCTCATATTCCAATGGGACACCACTTTGACACGAAGTTTTTAGTACCTATATAAATCCGTGGTTTTCTTTCTTTTCTCGAAAATTTTGTATGTTTTTTTTTTGTTTTAAACGTCAAAATGCTCTATAACACCGTCTTAGCTAACAAAGGTTTATTGAACGTTTGTGAAAAAAGCCTTTAATGTTTTAAAGCCCTCAGAAACTGTAGGTGTGCTCAAAAATATTTAAGGAGTTATGTCAATCATCCTGGTACATTTTCTCCAAACAAATAGGTATGTATGATTCTAAGATTTGAAGGGCGGGCGGAACTTTCAGTTCCGGTTACCTGTAATCATTCATCATCAGCCCATTTAAGTCCCCACTGCTGGGGCACGGGCCTGCCTCAATTACATGAGGGGTAGCTGCTATACACACCACGCTTGGCAGACGGGTTGGCGAGGGTTTTGATATGAATGCAGAGTTTTCCTTCTCTGGGTGCTGATGATTATGCCAGCAGCTTTACCTTAGTCGCCTTTTACGACACCTCGGTAAGAGTGAGGTGGCCTATTCTACTCTGCCGGGGACCACACAGCTCACCTGTAATCATTGTCGCTATAAAATCAGTTACTTAAATAGGTAAGTACGTCCAATTCACTCACCGCGGGCATGAGTGGCATTCGCTTCCTACTCGGTTTATTCATCGTCATTGTCTCTAAGAAATGAGTTAACCTTACAATTAAAAAGTGATTTTTATCGTTAAATGCGCTACAGTGCATATAGTTGGACCAAAACTCAATGTGGCATTCGTCTCCGACCGAGTTTATTCGTCGTCATTGTCTCTAAGAAATGAGTTAACCTTAAAATTGAAAAGTGCTTTTTATCCTTAAAAACGCTACAGTACATACATACAGTTGGACCAAAACTCAATACAACTCGTAGTTGAACTCCGTGGGAATGAGCGGAATGCGCTTCAAACCGGTTTAATCGTCGTCATTCTCTCTGATAAATGTGTTAACCTCAGTATCGAAAAGTGCTTTTTATTGTTAAAAATGTTACAGTACGTAAGGTTATATCAAAATTTAATACAGCATGCAGTTAGACTCCGCGGGCATGAGCGGCATTCACTTACTTCCCGGGTTATTCGTAGGCATTCTCTCTGATAAATGAATTAACCTTACAATTGAAAAGTGCTTTTTATCGTTAAAACGCTACAGTACAGATAGTTGTACTAAAATTCTATATAAGTAGCAATAGCTAATTATATAAGTCCATGGTAGGACACCCAGACCAGAGTCACCTACATAGCCCACCGAATTAGTAAACTGAAGTGGCAGTGGGCTGGTCACATTAGCCGCAGAACTGACAGCCGTTGGAGCCGTAAAGTCCTTGAGTGGAGACCGCGACTCGGTAAGCGTAGTGTAGGACGCCCTGCGACAAGATGGGATGATGACAATTGAAAGCTGGCTGGTGTGGGCTGGATGAGAGTAGCCGAAAATCGGGAGCAGTGGCGTGCATTAGGGGAGACCTATGTCCAGCAGTGGACGAGTGTGGGTTGCTGATGATGATGGTAGGACTCGTCCGACCGAGTTTATTCGTCGTCATTGTCTCTAAGAAATGAGTTAACCTTAAAATTGAAAAGTGCTTTTTATCCTTAAAAACGCTACAGTACATACATACAGTTGGACCAAAACTCAATACAACTCGTAGTTGAACTCCGTGGGAATGAGCGGAATGCGCTTCAAACCGGTTTAATCGTCGTCATTCTCTCTGATAAATGTGTTAACCTCAGTATCGAAAAGTGCTTTTTATTGTTAAAAATGTTACAGTACGTAAGGTTATATCAAAATTTAATACAGCATGCAGTTAGACTCCGCGGGCATGAGCGGCATTCACTTACTTCCCGGGTTATTCGTAGGCATTCCCTCTGATAAATGAATTAACCTTACAATTGAAAAGTGCTTTTTATCGTTAAAACGCTACAGTACAGATAGTTGTACTAAAATTCTATATAAGTAGCAATAGCTAATTATATAAGTCCATGGTAGGACACCCAGACCAGAGTCACCTACATAGCCCACCGAATTAGTAAACTGAAGTGGCAGTGGGCTGGTCACATTAGCCGCAGAACTGACAGCCGTTGGAGCCGTAAAGTCCTTGAGTGGAGACCGCGACTCGGTAAGCGTAGTGTAGGACGCCCTGCGACAAGATGGGATGATGACAATTGAAAGCTGGCTGGTGTGGGCTGGATGAGAGTGGCCGAAAATCGGGAGCAGTGGCGTGCATTAGGGGAGACCTATATCCAGCAGTGGATGAGTGTGGGTTGCTGATGATGATGGTAGGACGCAGTGGCATTCGCCTCTGACCCAGTTACTCGTCATCATTCTCTGATAGATGAGTTAACCTTAAAATTTAGAAGTACTTTTTATAGTTAAAACGCTACAGTATGTAAACTTGGACCAAAACTCAATACGGCACGCAGCGGGACACCGCGGGCACGGGCGGCATTCGCCTCCGACCGAGTTTATTCGTCGGAATTCGCTCGGAAAAATGCGTTAAGAGTATATTGTACACGGCGTGTAACGGCTGAAAACGTATCTGTACGTTGCAGTTACAGTTTGCATAAATGCGTTTGTATTCTTTGTTCTATAGTAAAGTACAATACTTGCTGCATAGTGTAAAAAATAAGTAATACTTGTATGTATATTCCTCCAACCGATTACGCCTACGGCGGCCAATCCTAATGCAGGATATAATTAATTAATTAAATTCTTTATTCAAGTAACCAAGACTCAATATGCACAATAATAAAACATAATAATGAAGCTACTCAGCATACCCAAAACCCTATTTTGCGTTGCAAGTTGTGGAAACTTGCAACACAAACCATATAACATATATATATATATATATATATATATATATATATATATATATATATATATATATATATATATATATATATATATATATATATATCGTCTTCTCGCATTAAAACTGTATAAACTCAAAATTTACAAATTTTACAGGAGAGCATTTTTAAGGTTTGACGTGTAACATTTTTAAAAATATTGGTCTTATCAACATTATTCTTGTAAGTTTAGCTAGTTACATTATCCCTCTTTCAAAGTAAAGTTAAATAACATATAGATTTTAGTATGTAATAGCCGAAATATAGGTAGAAAAAATAGTCGTTTTGAGTTTGAAGAGTTTTCTAGATAAATTTTTTATTAATTTTTACGATTTTATTTGGACAAGAATATTTAATTTATACAATACGATTAAAATAAGGCAAAATATAGTATTTTTGGCAGTAAAACAAAAATATTCTATGAAATATTTATTTGTTTTAGTACAAATTATGAAATTGGTACACTTATTTTGTACCTAGGTACATAAAAAACAAAAACAAAATGGCACTTAGATAGGAACTTGTTAAGTAAAGTTATTACAGTCTTTGTAAAACATTAGGAACAAATTATCCGGTCTTTATTTATATATTATAGTAGTTATAATATTTTTGGAAACTAATCACAATTATATAAAATTAGGAAAATAAATGTTATTTCTTTCAGTAGAAATGAAATGAATGTACTCAATGTGTACATTCATTTCATTTCTACTGAAAGATTACTTATAAAAGCTCAAAGAAATTGTGTCCAAAAGCAAGATAATTATTATTATAAAAATTATGTGGAATGAATCACGTTTAACCACTAAGTAAAGTAACTAGTTTAACAAAGGTGTTTCATTCTTACTGATGATTATGTTATTTAAACATCTACAAAAATACTTACTTTCTATCTTTGTAAATATTAGGAACTATATCCAGTCTTTATTTTTACATATTAATCGTTTTAATAAAACATCAAATGAAAGAGCTACAAGAAAAATTAATAAAAATAATACAATTACAATCTGGTTAATTATTTTTAAATGCAATTAAGGTATCGCCTTTTTCATAAAAATTACAGATTTTCATAAAAAGGACGATAATATTCGGGAATAGTGTGCTTATTAATTAAAGCAATATGGGAGTATAATAAGTAAATAAGTATGTACTATAGTAAAATAAATAATTCCTCAATAATACTTAGTATTTAGTAATTATGCAACATGTACCTAAGTTTTGACAGTTACTTTCGTGTAATGTATTCATCGATTCCGCTTCAGCATCGGCGATAGCTCTCCCTACATTTACTTCTTTCTGAGTTATTATATTTTTTTTCAAGCTTTCTAAAAATTTACTTCTTTGTGCCATTTCCGAAACATTGATCAACTATCTGCAAAACAAATAATAATTTAAAACGGTCGGTCACGATGGCTAGGTATCAAATTCATTCGCGGCTGTTTCGTTTGTAGGCAAGTGCCTACGGTGCGAAATGTTAAGTATCCTACATGCGTCGCGCTCACTCCCAGCTCTTAAAAATAGCCAAACACATTGAAACCATACCGTTTTGTTTTAAAATCACATTTAAATCGTACATAACTAAAAAGCAAATATTAACAAACTCAAAAAAAGCTTCCATTTATTAATTAAAATGTAAACATTTTCGGGATTAGACCGATTCTGACATCAGATGTATGATAAAAAGTAGACAATTTTAAGTTAAAATATATTTTTCCTCATAAAAAAATCAGTTACATTATACAATTTAGGAATAACACAGTTTTAATGAAAAAACATTTGAACACTACTTATTATAATATTTGGTCACAAAAACTGTACAATTACAGAATTATACAATTTTTAAGAGAAAATTGATTCAAACTTTGCTACATATTTACGGCAATAAGTATTTAATTTCGAGTTTGAATAGTACTAATGAAATGGAACGCTTACCTGACGATAACAATTTTGTTTTTGTATAGTTTTGAAAAGACACAACACATACACTGCTCGGTCGCTTGATCGTAACTAAAAACTGTATCGTATTCGCGCGAGACAAATTCTCACTTCAGCCAATTTAAAACTAAACAATGCGCCATCTAGCGAGACTTTGTTGAACTACGCTATTTTGTCACTGTTTAAGAGAAACATATTGGTGATACCAACTGTTTTCGCGTAATAACTTCATTTCGGATATTTTTGGGAATTGTACACTTTTTATGCGAAGAGGCGATATATGTATTATATTACGTATGTATAATATACATAGTTATAATTTATATTTTTCATGTATTACGATTTCTAAGAGCTGTATACAAGCCTATGCAAATAAAGTACTTTTGAATTTTGTATTTTGTATCTAGCTAACTTGAATATACCTACAAGAGTTTGTTGAATATATATAAATATTTCACAACATCACATACATTGATCTGACTCCGAGATAGGTAGCTCAAGCACCTGTGTTTACGGATATCAGAATCAACAGTGGGATTACAAATATATACATATAATACTTTTCTTTTGTAAATACATACTTACAATACATAGCAAATACCCAGACCAATACAAACAAACATGTTCATGCACACAAATGTTTGTACTGTGCGAGGATCGAACCCGCAACCCTCGTATCAGAGGCAGCGTTCACTACCACTGTTCCAAACGGGTCGTCGGTATATATATATACATGAAAAATATAAATTATAACTATGTATATTATACATACGTAATATAATACATATGTATATTATATATATATGTAATTAAACATATATGTCGATCCAAAAAATATAAAACAAGAAATTAATAAATATAACGTGAATCTACTACCGGAATCGGAAAGCTGATTCCGACGAGAAGATCCGGCAAGGAAGTCGCCAGTTAGGTACTCTTTTTAATCGCAAATATTTTTAAAAGTACAAATTGATTTCATGTCAAACATTAAATATATTGATAACAATGTCATGGGTGTAGGCGAACGGTTGGTCATTTCTACAAATTCTTGTCATTTAAGTAATCAACGCATTCATATATAGAATAGGCCACCCTCACTCTTACCGAGGTGTCGTAAAAGGCGACTAAGGCAGAGAAGGAAAACTCTGCATTTATATCAAAACCCTCGCCAACCCGTCTGCCAAGCGTAGTGAGTATGGCAATTACCCCTCATGTGATTGAGGGAGGCCCGTGCCCAGCAGTGGGGACTTAAATGGGCTGACGATGATGATGAAGTAATCCTCAACTGCAACGGCTCCGACCTTCCTAGTCTGTTTAGTTTTTAGTGGTACTATCATCTAGCTTCGGAAAATCCAGAGGACGTATGACATATTCTGATCACTCTATTTGGTATTGCATTTTATCCCAGGACAGTACTGTATTTGCCTAAAGCACAGGAAATTAAAAAACAACTATTTCAGAATCAGATAATGTATTCTCAGAACTTCGTTTCAAAATGGTTCAACTTCATAAATGTTGTTTACTTGCTTCATTCTAGCCACAATAAAGCGATTATGATCATTTGGAACATTTGAATGGGTATAAATATTTGTTGTTGACAATCTAGCCGGCGCCGCGGTATTAGCATTGTGTGTGGACACAATATTATCCCTTATTAAATAGGAAAACTAGATTTAACGATTAAATTTTATTTTTATTGCACAAAATAAGAACAACATTATCCAGTAAAAACCTCCACATTAATACCCCGAGTCCCTATTTTCGATACTGTCCTTAAAATTCAAAGTATACCTTTCTTTTTAAGAAAGTTGCATTGCAAACATGAACCTTATCACAAGTAAAATAATACATTCTTAGAATAATAACAAGACTAGAAGGATAGTTTCCTTACTGCTGTCACCTCAAATTTGAAGCACAAATTTGGTTTTTCAAGTTGGTACTACGTACGTAGTATCAACATAAAAATGCTAATTAATGTTACCAGTCACAACATATTTCCCTAACACATGGGAAATGGTTATTGCAGTAACTGTACTGTTTTTAATAGAACCTAGAACAACGCTTACAACCTACCCTAACCTAACCTAACTGTGATTATAAAATTAGTTGGCAAGTTATGTTTTGATATTTATGATGCCTTGACAATACAATAATGAATAAGAAATAAATAAATAAAGAGCTTACCTACTTATTTTAATGGTTATCAGGGTGAGTTTTAATTCGTGTAAAATGTGGATCCGTGTTTTGCACTGTCAGAAACACATAAATTTACATAAATCTCAAAAATTATTATTAGATGAATAAACCAATTGCATAATATTCTTGCTTATTTATTTATTAACATATAAAAGTTCTCAGTTCTACTCAAGCTAATTTATGTTCATGGACAAGCAGATGACAATAGCAGTACTTTTAACACATATAAATAAAAAATTTAAATCGCTAAAAATACCAAAAACTTACAGAGATATTTACAATCAAAGTTTCAAGTAAAAATACAGATAAAAAAACCGATAGTTTTTCCCGCACTTTCAAGGATTCAACTTTGAAACTACTTTAACTTCGTCAATTACAGCTTTGAAATAATTTTTAGTACTTATAACTGTACGTACATTACGTATTTATTTTTAATATGTTATTTTTTACAGTTTTATAGCCTTGCATTTCCAATTTTAATGCCCTTGCCACTGTATCTGTTTCTTCAAATAGTTTCTCTTTGAGGCCGGCTTTGAGGCTCTCTGTGTGGAAATAACGTTTATTTTTATGTGATAGTTGGCAGACGAGCAGACAGAACACCTAATGGTAAGAAATTGCCGCCGTTCAGTGACACTCGGTAGAGTCACAAGTGCAAACGTTAAAAAAGGAGGGTTGTTATGTTACATTGTGTGGAAATAAAGTTTATTTTTATGTGATAGTTGGCAGACGAGCAGACAGAACACCTAATGGTAAGAAATTGCCGCCGTCCAGTAACACTCGGTGGAGTCACAAGTGCTACCAACCTTTAAACCTCCCATTCCCGGATTGGGCTTCCCGTACCCGCACTCACGCAGCGAAACACAGTAGAGACACTGCTTTACGCTGTAAACATCAGTAGCAACCGATTAAATTAATTAGTTGGAGCAATGAAATCTTACAAAAGTTGAAATGGGGAAAATATTTTTTTCATTATCAGGCAACACTGAGCATTTCAATAAATCGTTTGTATTTTTAGCTTATAAAACACAACATACTATGAAATATTGAAGGCTTATCTGTGAAAAGTGATGTTATTACACTTCTTATGGTTTTCCGAATCATTGTGACAAAATTTGACCGCACAAATCGTCATAGTTAATTAATTTTCGCGAGATGCGTTTGACAAGCATTGACATTGACGACTGCGGAGCGATGCGGGCGTCTGGAGCCGTACGGCTCCGTTTGACTTGCGTCAAACAGTGGGCACAGACTAGGTTTCTAGTCTTGTTATTATTCTATGAATACATTAAATTCTGACTATGCAGTTTCAATACGTCATGCCGTCCTGGCTGGAATACCCATTTGTAGAAAACTAAAATCATTTTGACGTATGAGTCCGCTCCACGAGAGAAGTTCCCCGGAAAAACATTGAACTAAAATTTGAGATTCCTTATGTCTAGTCCTTTCACAAAATTCAAATTTGAATTTGGACTTCTTTGGTGGTGCAGACTTTAAGTAGTTAGGTATTCGAAATTCAAACTAAAAATTGTCTTTTTAGGGTTCCGTAGCCAAAATGGCAAAAACGGAACCCTTATAGTTTCGTCATGTCCGTCTGTCCGTCTGTCCGTCTGTCCGTCTGTCACAGCCGATTTACTCGGAAACTATAAGTACTACAGTGATGAAATTTGATGGGAATATGTGTTGTATGAACCGCTACAAAAATATGACACTAAATAGTAAAAAAAAGAATTGGGGGTGGGGCCCCCCATACATGTAACTGAGGGATGAAATTTTTTTTTTCGATGTACATACCCGTGTGGGGTATCAATGGAAAGGTCTTTTAAAATGATATAAAGTTTTCTAAAAAACATTTTTCTTAAAGTGAACGGTTTTTGAGATATCAGCTCTCAAAGTCGTAAAAAGTATGTCCCCCCCCCTCTATTTTTATAACTACGGGGTATAAAATTCTAAAAAAAATAGAGGTGATGCATGCTAATTAACTCTTTCAACGATTTTTGGTTTGATCAAAGTATCTCTTATAGTTTTTGAGATAGGTTGATTTAACTGTAATTTTGGACTTTGCTGCTACGGAACCCTTTGTGCGCGAGCCCGACTCGCACTTGGCCGGTTTTTTTTACTGTAGCACTCATATACGCTCAAATTTCTAACCAGTAATAGGTACAAGAGCGTTTTTCATGATTTTAACCCAATGAAGTTTAAAAAGGTTCACGCAAAAACAGTTCTTCTAAAAAAATAAAACAAAATATTGCAAGTCTGCTCAATTTGGCAGTCACACAACAGAACCGGGTCATTAAAATGATACTTTCTAACTATTAAACCACTTTACTGGCGACTACTTGGAGGGAGTTTTAATCTGCATTCTTATCTGCAGCTATTCGCGTGGTCCTTAGAATTTATAATACCCGGAGAAATTGCTGGGCGTATATAGGGTGTATTATAATTTTAAAGGTTTCTGTAATCATGGATTAAATAAATATATTTTTATTTCTTTTATGTGATAGGTGGCAGACGAGCAGACGGATCTCCTGCTGGTAAGCGATTTCCGCCGCCCATGGACACCCTTGACACCAGTGGAGCCACAAATGCGCTGCCAACCTTCAAGCCCCCCTTTCCCGCGGATTGGGTACACTCACGTTGCGAACACAGCACATTGCTGCTTCACGCCGGTTTTCTGTGAAGCCGGTGATAGGGGCTAGACGTGAGTAACTCTTTACTGAAATGAATCAGTGATCCGACTCAGCCCAATTATACACTGTACCGAATCTCTAATGTTCGCTCCGAATGTATCACTCGACTCAAATGGATCTCGAGTCCGAGTGAACCGAATGATCCGAATGAGCTGAATGATCCGATGAGCAGAATGATCCGACTGAGCCGAATGATCTGAATGAGCTGAATGATCCGACTGAGCCGAATGATCTGAATTAGCTGTATGATCCGACTGAGCCGAATGATCTGAATGAGCGGAATGAACCGATGATCCGAATGAGCTGAATGATACGAGTGAGTCGAATGAGCGGAATGAATCACGGACCTATCTGAGAGTCGATGTTCCAAATGAAACGTTTCACTGTTCCGCATCTCTGCAATGATCCAGATGCAAATGATTCAATCTTTTGAAAGATACGTTTTTGGTCTCATAGGGGCAGTGAGCAGACCACAGACAATTTAGAGCGGACGGATTACCTGTAAGGGATGGTCGCCGCCCGTAGACACCCGCAACACCAGCGGTGGCACAAGTGATTAATTGATTAGCCCTCCGGAAACCTCACTCACTCGGCCAAAACCAGCATAAGCGCTTTGGTCTAGCTTATTCATTTCGAAGTGTAGCTCTCCCACGGCCAGCAAGAGGGCTAAGGAGTGTTAGTATAAGATTAATTCATAAACCTGTGATGGAAAGAAATAAGTCTCGGTATAAAACGGTTCTTAAGTTTTCTCACGATGTTTACCCTCAAACTTAAATAGTTGTAAAATAAGATCTTATACAAAGTTTCCTGTACATCATGTTTACCTTTTGGACATAGCATAGTACAGCATAGCATATTATTTAAAAAAATATGATAGACAGGCTTAAATAAGTAGTAGTAATTTAATCTGGCATATGCATTCTCAGCTGCTGTAACTTGTCCGAGTGACAATATAGTAGTTGAGTTGACGTATCTTTTTCTTCCTATATTTATATTTAAAAAAAATAAGTACTTGTAATAAACCTCTATCTAATTAATTGCCTCACATTTGCAAGCCGTGGCAGCCTGTAACTGAATCTGCAATCTTAGATGACCTTTGAAGTTTGAAATGGACTTAACTTAAAGTAGCACTTCTGTTATTATCACTTATCATTAAATATGTATTAATTATATATTATTTTCTATTCTCTTCTGATCTATACCCATTATATAATAGCATCACAGACTTATTATTTAAGACATATAATTTATATAAATACTTTCCTAAGTATTTATACACTCCTATATTAACAATCCTGTGTTTATATCTATCACTTAATTATTTTTATAATTGAAATATTCGTTTAAATTGTAGAGACATTTATCTTTGAATATTATTTTGAGTTTTTTTTAGAATAATTTTTTATCAATAAAATCCTTTTCCATTCTTAGTTCATTAGGTAAATGATTAAAAAAATTAATGGCACTATAAATAGTAAGGGCTAGAATTAAATATAGCCAGCTTTACTTGGTATCTTATATTTATTCAAATTATTAATACAGGGGTATAAAGTCTATTAAATAAGAAAGTATCAAAAATTTTATAAATTTACCTATTTTTTGTATATACATATAAACATGCAAGTTCTATTGTATGAAGATAAAATATTTCAACAAGTTAATCGGGACCTTTATTTAATACATCCTCCGACCAGTTCGACTACGTTGGCCAATTTAAGTTATATCCACGTAGGATATTATAGTGCACAAGTGTGTGCGCAAACATAAGTGAACTCCCTATGCACTCACCCTTATATTCCGATGAGAGAACAGTGTGGCACGATCTCTTGCGCAGCCGTCGCTTTTAAGTGCGACCCCCTAGCCACTGCGCAACCGCGGCAGTCATGAATACGGTTGTCTCGCGTTAAGGTTTACTTTTGCTTGAGAGGTCGATATGAAGAGAAACGCGTGCGTGCTTTAGAGGTGTGTATTTGCGACTGAATAAAAATGTCGTATTTTAAAGGACCTACGTCACATAGCAAACTTATAACTAACATACCGCCCACCATAGGGTCTATAGAACCTATTTTAACAACCAAGATAAGTATAATAGAAATTAGAAGACATAAAACAATATAATAATCAGTAGGTAGGTATAACGTTACTTAAATAACATGCTACATAAATGTATGAAACGTAATGAAGTTCTATGACATTCTAACGGTAGGTATACATATAAGCATTTATGAACATTTTAACAGGTATTAGTTAAACATATTATATACGTAAGCAGGTACAATAATTAAAAGAACTTGTTTTTACCTTTGAACATTTTGAATGAAAAGGGATTCAAATAACTTAACCGAAATTCAGCAAATAGTTTGATTATGTAGGTATCAATTAATATCGAATCGCTCAAAACATTGAAAGGTAGTAAATATGTTTATAAAGACTTACATACTAATGATAGACAATCCTTAAACACCTTTAATTTTCACTATCTATTGGTAAATAACACAACTTGTTAAAAGGTCTTTGCACAACACTGTCACCACTTTTAACACTGTACACTCGTGTCACACCGTCGGCACCAGGGTGTTTGCCAACTATGCGCCCCATCATCCACTTGCCGGGCGGCATGTTGTCGGCCTTCACTAAAACGATGTGTCCTATGTCAAACTCTTTTACCTGCGTTTGCCATTTTGTTCGTTCTTGTAATCTCGACAGGTACTCTAATTGCCATCTGCGCCAAAAGTCTGATAGAATTCTTTGCTGGTGTTGCCATCGTGACAAATGACTTATTTGAGTGTTAGAAAAATCTGGTGTAGGTACAGTGATAGGTGTCTCGCCTATAAGGAAATGTCCCGGAGTAAGTGGTTGTAGATTATCAGTGTCCTGATCGTCTAATATGTTCAAAGGTCTTGAATTAAGGCAAGCCTCCACTTGACATAATATGGTACTCATCTCTTCGTAGGTTACATGATGTGTTAATATCCTTTTTAAATGGTATTTCATAGATTTTACTCCAGCTTCCCATAAGCCTCCCATATGAGGGCTGTAGGCCGGAATAAAATGCCATTCCGTTCCATCCATCATCATCATCTCAGCTACTGGGCCTTCGAGTAACTGCCTAGCTTCAGCCCACTCTTCAGCCAAGATCTTATTGGCTCCTACAAAGTTTCTCCCTTGGTCACTCCAGATGTGAGCGCATCTTCCGCGTCTGGCAACAAATCTACGAAACGCGCCGATGAAGGAATCGGATGTGAGGTCTCCTACCAGTTCTAGGTGGAGAGCCTTTGTCGCCATACAAACGAACAGAGCGATATAAGCCTTGCTTGTTCTGATCCCTCTTCCTTTGGACATCAAGATTTGATATGGACCTGCGAAATCTACTCCTGTGTTCAAGAAAGGCTTAGTAGGTGTGACCCGTGCTCGAGGTAAGTCTCCCATTTGTTGAGATTTTGCTGTAGCGTTAAGTTTTGCACATATGAGACATCTTCTTATTTTTGATTTAATTACTTGTTTTGCTTTCAGGATCCAGAATCTCGTACGTAGATAGCCGAGCATCAGTTGAATACCGCCATGCAGCGTCTTCCTGTGTGCGTCAGCGATAAGAAGCGTAGTAAGATGATTATCATGATCAAGTATGATTGGATGTTTGCTATTTTCTTCTAGGTCCGAGTGATCCAGGTACGGTCTTAGTCTAATTAATTTGCTCCTTTTCTGAACTTGATTTTTTATTTTTAGGTGCTGTATCTCATCATGGAAGCTCTCATCCTGTACTAATTTAATACAAGTCTTCAAAGCATCTTCCATTTCCCTCGTGTTAACAGGTAATGTTCTTTTTTCTATATCTCTTTCCTTCAGAAATCTTTTGCAGTATGCTATAACCCTTTGTAGTTCTTGCAATGTGTCACAATTACTTATTCTTTTAGCCAAATTATTTTCATCTTTAACATGTATATTAACTAATAATGTTTCTTTCTTTTCCAGGTCTGTCATCATCGTCTGCGGTCTGTTGAATGGGATTTCGACATTTCTTAGCCAATTCGGGCCTTTCCACCACAATTTATCATCCTTGAGATCTAACAGCGATTTCCCACGTGATGCTGAGTCTGCGGGGTTGTCTGAGGATTTGACGTGGTACCAATTGTGATTCCCAATAGCATCAAGTATTTCAACCACACGATTTCTCACGTAGGTATTCCATCTTAAAGGGTCACCAAACAACCAGGATAGTACAATGGTGGAGTCAGTCCAGGCATATATTTGACTGGTGGGTATGTTCATTGCCTCACGTATTTGCTTTAAGAGCCCTGCAAGTAGCACAGCTCCACTGAGCTCCAAACGAGGTAGGGATTGAGGTTTTGTTGGAGCTACTCTTGTTTTGGCAGCTATTATTGATGTTCTCACTTCACCTTGATCTGTTGTTACTCTCACATAAGCAACAGCACCGTAAGCTCTCGTCGACGCGTCACAAAACCCATGAATGGTGATGTTTTCTGTTGCTGTTTCTTTAGTATGCAGCCATCTCTCCACTTCAATCTCAGGTAAGTAAGTTTCAAATGTATCTTTTAGTTTAGTCCACTCAGCGCAGATTGTTTCGTCTACTTCTTCATCCCATGTTACACCTTGTAGCCACAATTGTTGAATGAGAAGTTTTGCAGGTAACACACTAGGTGCTAACCATCCTAGCGGATCAAATAATCTTTGTAGGTCTGCCAGGATTGATCTCTTTGTGATTGTTGAATCATTGGGTAAGTTCAGGCTATAATGAAATAAATCTTTGCCCATATTCCAATGCAATCCTAATGCTCGTGTTATCCCATCTAAAGTTATATCTAATTTCACATTAGCGCTTCTTTCTGATTTTTCAAACTCCCTTAGAAATTGAACATCATTGGAACACCATTTTTTTAATTTAAATCCACCCTTCACTAGTATAGAATCTATTTCCTTAGCTACTCTGATTGCATCATCGACATTGTCCTTCCCAGACATCATATCGTCCATATAAAAATCTCTTTTAATTATTTCTGAAGCTTCCGGATAGTTATGTCCTTCATCTTCGGCTACTTGATGCAGAGTCCTTACTGCTAAGAAAGGAGCACAAGCAGTCCCAAATGTGACTCTGGTTAGACGGTAGTCTTTTATAGGTTCCTGATCATCATTTCGCCATAATATTCTTTGTAAGTCTC
Organism: Marasmia exigua; assembly: GCA_019059595.1. Classification (NCBI taxonomy): domain Eukaryota; kingdom Metazoa; phylum Arthropoda; class Insecta; order Lepidoptera; family Crambidae; genus Marasmia; species Marasmia exigua. The sequence continues at coordinate 5,121,557 of CM032475.1, read as the reverse complement.
TGTCCTTTTCGGAAACTAGAATTTGTAGATACATTTTTTGGATATCTGCTACAAAACAGACCTTCTTCATGCGCCATCTCATAATAAGACTTCTCATGTCATCTTGTAATTGTGAACCTACCATCAGTTCATCGTTTAACGATACACTATTCCTTCCTTTCTGTGACGCGTTAAATACTGTTCTGACTTTACTCGTTTCCTTTTCTTCTTTAACAACGGCATGGTGTGGCAGATAGACAGATGGGTTTGTAATTTCGTGTGTAGGTATTTCTTCCATAAAATTTGCTTCGTAATCTTTCATAACTGATGCATAATCATTTCTGAGCTTAGGGTCTCTTCTGAATCTTTGTTCTAGTTGTTTAAGTCTCTTCACAGCGATTTCTCTTGTTTCTCCTTGAGTTGATAATAGCGTATCGGTAGTTTTGGGTAACGTTACAATATATCGTCCTTCAGCATTCCTCGTTGTCGTAGTTTTATAGATTTCTTCACATTTTCGTTCTTCAGATGTAGGTGTTTGGTTTTCGTATGGATCTTGTTCCCACATTCGTTTTAGTAAATCATTTAGATCTAGGTTAATATGCATAACGGTAATTTCGTCTTTACGTTCTTCATTTTCCAGGTTCCCAAATAAAATCCACCCGAGGGTCGTATCTTGTGCACATGGGGTTCCTGGGGGACCTTTGATAACATTTCCTTTCATGATTTGGGCACAAGCGTCAACACCAAGTAATAAGTCTATTCTTCCTCGTTGGTTAAAACCAGAGTCTGCCAGGGTAAGCCCCTGCAGATGTGGCCAGGTGTTGGTGGAAAAGGTTCGTGATGGTAGTTGCGTAGTGAGTCGCGTAGGCATTATATAAGCCTTTAATTTCAGATTGAAGCTTTCGTCGTGTCTTGACAATATTTCGATTTCTGTGGCGTGCTTGATGTTTGTTTTGGTTGAGCCGACTCCAGTGATTGAACCGTTAAAAGGTGTTCTCTTTACTCGTAGCATTTGAGCCGCTCTTTCACTCATGAACGATGCTTGTGAACCGTGGTCGATCAAAGCACGAAGTACTGTAATTTGTCCCGAGTCATGGTGTCTTACTGGTACGAGTGCTGTAGCCAGTAATGCGGTGGACAAATTAGCAGCGACATGTGATGAAATGGTAACGTTGGATTGCTTTGATGTGTCTTGATGATCTTCAACCTCCTTGTGGTTTACTTGAATGTTATTGACTGGCTGGTTTGATAACGTCATGGGTCTTGATTGATGCGTGAGCGTATGATGACGTTTGTGACATATACGGCAAGACATCTTCAGGCGACACAGTCGGGCTGAGTGTCCCGGTGCCAGGCAATTAAAACATAAGTTGCGTTGTTTGATGTACTCACACCTCTCGTCTGGGCTTAGTTTGATGAACTCTTCACAGTGACACAATGTATGATTATTATTGCATTTCACACAGCTTTTTTCCTTCTCGTGCGGCGTAGTAGTAGAAGTCGATAAATGAACTGCATATTCTCTTCCTCTAGGCATTGGTTTATCTCTTGATGGTGGCGTTAAAAATTCAAGCGAACGAAACTTCGATTGTAAAAACTTATTGAGTTTATCCCATGTAGGTAATAACTCGACGTTATCACTGAATGCAACTGCTTCCCACTCACGATGCGTCTCTGGGTCCAATTTCTGAACTACCAGGAATATAATAAGAGGATCCCAAGACTCTGTACTCAGCTTTAGGCTTTTAAGGGCATTCAAACACTCTGTCGTTGTATCCAAAAGAGATTTTATGTTGCTTGCAGATTGAATGGTTATTTTTCGTTGGGTAAATAACCTCTTCAATATAGAATTGACAATAATTCTTTTGTTGCCGAAACGCTCCTGGAGCATACTCCAAGCCTCGTTGTAATTAGTCTCAGTAACTTGCACATGCTTCAAGAGTGACAGGGCTTCACCAGCTAAACTACTTTTTAAATAATGTAATTTTTGTACCTTTGTTAATGTTTCGTTTCTATGTATAAGTGACAAAAAAAGATCCTGATATGTGGGCCATTCATCGTAAATACCGGTGAAGGTTGGCAGCTGGATTCGTGGTAGCTTGACATGGATCTCCTGGCCTTGTTCACAGTTGCTATCAGACTTGTTGTTGTTATTGGACTTGGCAGGTGGGCTACTACTTTTCGATATTAACAAATCCTTCAGTTTGGCAAGTAAACAAATGTATAATTCTTCTATGGCAAAGTACTGTTCATTAACAAAATAGGGAATTTTATTTCTTTCCGGCTTCGGTACACTTCGCGCTAATTGTTCGTGAGCACTTTTTATGGTAAACCAATAATCTTCCACTATTTTAATCCTTGCTTCAATATATCCCACTGTTAATCGTTGTTGCGGACACTTGTTTAGGTTAACTTCGGTTTTTTGTAACATTAATGCAGTATCTTCCAAGAGAATTAATAACTGTTCCGGTGACGTATTACTCGTAGTCGTAGCCATTGTAAAAGTTCGTAAATAATATCTTTGTACCGCTAAATATGTTTATAAAAGTCCAATTTGTATAGTAGGTAACAGTTCACTTCACGATCACAATTCTCCACGTTGTAAGTACCTTGTTTACGTAAAATTACTTGAAACTGTACTGGACGGGCGAATCCTTATCTCAGGAATGCGGTTGTCTTTTGTTCTCGAGCGAGCGGCCGGCCTGGGTGTTTTGTAAGCGATGCGCTGGTTCATCCGGCTCGATTGCGACCAATATGTCTCGCGTTAAGGTTTACTTTTGCTTGAGAGGTCGATATGAAGAGAAACGCGTGCGTGCTTTAGAGGTGTGTATTTGCGACTGAATAAAAATGTCGTATTTTAAAGGACCTACGTCACATAGCAAACTTATAACTAACAACGGTATTTGAGTTTTTTTTTTAATTTTGAAATCAAAATACCTCTCAATGATAGAAACATCGTAGAAATTTACTTTGTTCTCATTTAAACTCAGGTAGAGTTATTACAACTTTAAAATCACATTATTTTGGGCAAACCCAAAACGCTCCATACAAATGGCTACTAAGATATGACGTCACACGATAGTATTTTGTATGCATAATTTTTAAAATAGACTTGCCCATAAATCTTTGAATGACCATAAAACCGGCTAGATGTTATATTTTTAGAATTTTTGCTATTGGCACATATTTACCTATATTTTGATAAAATATTTATATTTTGTAAAATCTCATGCTTAATCAAATACCCTATTGGGATTTTTATAGTAATCTTTCTTCTTCATTGAATATGGGGGATATGTGATCATGATAAGCAGTTTTCCTCTTTTTATATTTAGCGTTCCCCTTCTTCTTCAGCATTCATTCGCCCACCGTTGGGCATATGCCTCTCCGAAGCACCTTCACTCGGCGCCATGATTATTATTTCTGGTCCATAGGATGCCTGCGTGACTTCTTAGATCATCTGCCTATCTAGCTGGTGGTCTGCCTACTGCTTCTCCTACCAATAAGCAGCCACCAGGCCAAAACATCTATCATAGGGAGGAACTGCAGAACCTACTCCCTGCAGCTGAATTCCTACATCGAACCACACGCAAGCGATGTCATTCCATCCCCATCATCTCGATGGATGGCTAATACTGTGCTTATTTCGCGGATGTTTCTACTACGTTCCTCAGTTCTGTGGAACGGTTTGGCTGCAGGAGTATTTCACGACGGCTACGGCTTAGGGACCTTCAAGAGAAGAGTGTGCTAATTTTTAAAAAAAAGAACAACACATTAGCAATCTCTCTGATTTCATGAATGTTTATGGCCGGTGAAGATAACTTTCCATCAAGTGACTTGCTTGCTCGTTTGTCGCCTCTAGCATAACAACAATATTGAGAATTAGTTCTTGTTTTTTGTCCATTATTTATAGTGATCCAGTCCCTGAAAAATGTTCGCTTTTTCACTTTTCATTATTCTATACCCACCCTGTAGAAGCCAACCGTCACAAACTAGTAATCATGGCCGAGAAGCCAACCCCTTTTCACCCCGGATTTATATTAAATTCCTTAGTCCCAATTTGTCGAAACAATCCCCATGGGTTCTTCGACCGACCATTTTATTAATAGTATCTCTGAAATAGTTGCGGTCTATGTAAATGTTTACGTTGTAGGTATATTTTTTGCTAAAAGAGCCAATTAAATTTATTTACAACATTGTAAGAATATAAAAAAGTACCAATTTACAGTAATTTAAAAAATAATGTATCAATACGGGGATAAACACGATATTTATTATGTGAAACAACATTGTGTACTCACATATTTGGCTCGACGTTTCGGCTACGTTAGAGCAGCCGTGGTCACGAGCGGACTCAACTCACGGCTGCTATCTATATATAACTCAATCTAAAAAACTAATTATGCTAAAAATAAACAACGTCTCGATTCTCAAAGAATTAAAATTAGAGTTTACCCAGCGCTTGTCCGACACCTGTTTGCGACGTATCGTGCAATATATTGGACACATCGCACGAAGGAGTGGGGACAACTTGGAGCGCTTGATTATGTGTGACAGGGCAGTATAAACGAAATACAAATAAACTTTGAATGCAGTTTTACTTCTTTTAAAAATGAATATCTTCTTTAAGTAAAACGTGATATCTTAAAATATAAGGTAGGTACCTAGTTTCCCTCCAAGGCCCAATGTTTTTTACGCCCTGTACCTCTAAATAGCAATATTTGTATGGAATCTATCGTATGTGTATACGGTTCGCCCTTGACCGTTTTTAACAAAATTGACTACATCTGGTGCGTAACTTTGTATTCATCTGTTCATTAGTGAACAATTTAAGAGTTTCTTATAAAATGTCACAGTTTATGTGAAAACTTGGCGTCCACAAAGTCTCTTATGACCTCCTTATTAAATTGTGAACCTTAAGTTTGGTGATTTACAAATAACCTGTATTATTAAAATACGCTTTTTATCATAGGTAGCAAACGAGCAGTTGGATCACATGAAGGGCTAGCACAAACTTTTCGAAGAAATATAAATTGCCAAACAGTCGCATGACAATGTTTAGCTCCAGCCCATATTGTAATGCTTTAAAAATACACATCTATCTACCTAACGCACTAAGATGTGAACCGAATATAAACACTTTTAAGAGGAAACTGAAGTTAATTCTTATTGACTAATATTATTATAATTTGAACGATTTTTTCAGCGATAATTTATCAGCTACGTAATATGCCGTATATAAAATAAATTCAAATTAAATACGACTTCCTTGAATATTCATTCTTGTCCCTTTAGTGCTTGCCCCTCTGATGGTAACCGATTGCCACAGCCCCAGCAACGCCAGTGGAGAGAGAAGCCAATAGAAGAATTCAGCTAGGCTGGGAAGCATTTGGTAAACTTCGTCAAGTGTTCTCGTCACCCATCCCTCAAAGTCTTAAGTCTAAAGTCTTCGACCACTGCGTCCTTCCGGTCATGACTTACGGTGCCGAGACGTGGACACTCACGGCTGGACTAGTGCACCGGTTCAAAGTCGCTCAAAGACTTATGGAAAGGGCTTATGCTCAGAGTATCTCTGAAGGACCGCATCAGAAATGATGTAATCCGACAGAGAACCAGAGTCACCGACATAGCCCACCGAATTAGCAAACTGAAGTGGCAGTCGGCTGGTCACATTATCCGCAGAACTGACAGCCGTTGGAGCCATAAAGTCTTTGAGTGGAGACCGCGACTCGGTAAGCGTAGTGTTGGATGCCCTGTGACAAGATGGGATGATGACATTCGAGGGCTGGCTGGTGTGGGCTGGATGAGAGTGGCCGAAAATCGGGAGCAGTGGCGTGCATTAGGGGAGACCTTTGTCCAGCTGTAGACGAGTGTGGGTTGCTGATGATGAACGCCAGTGGAGTCACAAGTGCGTTGTCAACTCCGCTGTGTTTCTCCGAGTGAGTTAGGGTAGTACCGGAGGCACTGCGCCCTGTGGCTAGGGGCGTTTAAGAATACTGCTAAGGTTTTTCCGGCCTGTCGTAAGAGGCGTCTAAACTCACTTTCGGAGTACGTGAGCATACCCACTGCTGGGAAGTGGCTTGCTGAGCATACGACAACGCGGGGGACGACATTACCGGGTGTCCTGGTAGGTCGTACATCGTTGAAGGGCTGTTAGGTGGTGAGCGCGATTACCGGTAAGGTCTAGTCCCGGATGTGGGGTTTCCGACCGCAATTGCGCAGAGAGGGACACCCCAGGAGTTTTAGTTAGGGTTTGAGTCCCTAACCACACCTTGTTCCCTACTTGTAGCAAGTTGACGGCCATGGCGGTTTCCCTTGGGAAAAAAACCAACCCGGCGAGAAAGGGAAAGATTTGCTCCACTGATGGACGTCCATGAGCGGTGATATCGCATACCATTAGGTGATCCGAATGTTCGTCTGTTGTCTATAAAATGAAATAAAAAACTTGGACAGACTCCGTTGGTTTAATGTACCTTACCGTTTGCAATAAAATGTATTTCAGTCAATAATGTCCGAGTTAATTTGCCAACCCAAGATGTCCCGATGTGTCCCGTCATCCGTCAAGGCGGGATCCGCTGGGCGTAGTATATTACGACGACGGGTTCTATACGCGATGGTTTCAACGTTATCCTTGGTGAAATGTGATAGTGAAATGTTACGGTACGGTTTGAGGCCGATGGGGTATTTTTTTCTGACGCAATGGACAACATTTCAAAATTGCTAAGCTCTGAAACAAAAAATACCAATTCTTTGTTTACTTTTCCGCTGCTCGAATATATATTTATTCATTTTTTATCTTGCTTATTTACTGAGAAAAAAATTAAAAACTAAAAAACGTAAGATGACGTCATCGGACGGCAGAATGTAAAATATTTCTTTGCTTAGCACATTATAGTTTTAAATTTACGTAATGCCAAACTCATGACATGTAACTGTCAAAAAAAAAGACAACTTGTCAACGTTGAATGTATGAATGACGTTGACAATGTTGACACTAGTATTATTTACCTTTGACAGTAGTACCTTTTTTTTATTAAAACAATGATAAGCAAAGGAATATCGCTGTATTCAGCCGTCCGATGACGTCATTTGGCGCTTACGTCTATTTAGAATAAAAAGAATTTCAATAATTATTTTATGCATGAAAATGGACAAATTTTGAAAAAAGAAAAAATATGGGTCTGTTCATTTTATGTCTACTTTCATATAAAAAAACAATATGGACATGTTAAAAATTTGAAATGTTGTCCATTGGCTCTCCTCAGACTGATAATGTTAAGCAAAAAGACAGACAACTTTGCAATTAATAATAATATCCTCCAACCGATTAAGGCTACGGGGGCCAATCTCACGATCAGCCACGTACGCAGAATATATTATAGTGCTCAAGTGTGAACGCAAACACAAGTGCACTCTCTATTTTAAGTCCCATATTCCGATGGGACACTACTGTGACACGACCAAAGAGGGATCGGGCGCAGGACCAAGAGCTTAACGTGTTTTCCGAGGCACGGGGGTACAAGACCGCCAACTTCCAGACTCCGAGCTCCCACTATTAAATTTCTTACCAAAAACTTAGGTACAACCTGTGCGCATAAAGAATGGGATCAGAAATGGCGGCGCAACTATTCACTTCTCACCCCCACGAGTGCGAATATAGACGCAAATAGTGTGCGAGCGAGAAGTGAATAGATGCGCCGCCATTTCTGGTCCCATTCTTTATCCGCACAAGGTTGTACACATTTTTGCCCCGACTCGGGGATAGAACCCGGCACCTCTTGCGCAGTCGTCGCTTTATAGTGCGACCCACTTACCACTGCCCCGGCACCGAGGCACTCTAAATTACAACGGCTGTATTAGGGTAACGGACGATATTAGACATCATTTCAACAGTATCGATGAAGTGCCAATAGTATCGATGGCTCAGAATAAGGCAATACTTGATAGGCGTAGATGTGTTATTAGCTCAGTGCACTATTTATCTGATAGTTTTCCTCTTCATCATCATCAGCAACCCACACTCATCCACTGATGGATATAGGTCTCTCCTAATGCACGCCACTGCTCCACTCGACACACATTTTTGGCCACTCTCATTCAGCTCACACCAGCCAGCCATCGAATGTCATCATCCCATCTGGTCGCAGAGGTTGTTAGTTTTCCTAAAATGAAATAAATAGTAATACAGTTTACCATTTAACAATTTGATGGGTACTTTTTTAAGGGGGGCTTTTTAACCGATTCAACTAGTATTAAATGTTATTTCTGATTAACATGTTAATAGTTAAATGGAAAAAAATAACCGGTTATGTTAATTGTTATAGTAATTTAGGTGAATAGAATTTAGGAGATATGAGTGATAGTTAGCGATATATATTATATATATACTACAGATACCAAAAAAAATATCGATAGCTCGATTGTACCGCTGGATTTGTCGTTTTCAAGTAATATTTTTGACATTTATAGTTTTACCACCACAGAGTCGACCTTCCTAGGGTTTGTGGGACGCGAGGGTGCGGAGTGCAATCCAAAAAGTTGATATGCTGTTTGGGCCAGCGGCCAAATTAATCGGATGTCGACCATCGCTATCAGAGACCAATAGGAATAACGTTTTCAGCTAGAACAGTGGGAGAGCCACGCTTCGGCATGAATGGGCCGGCCCAACCGGAGTAATACCACGTCCTCACAGAAAACTGGCGTGAAGCAGTGCATGCGCTGTGTTTACATGGGTTAAAAGGTAAGCAGCGCACTTGTGACACCACTCGTGTTGCAGGCGTCCATGGGCGGCGGTAATCGCTTACCATCAGGTGATCCGTCTGCTCGTCTGCCACCTATATCATAAAAAAAAGAACGAGCGAGCGCGAGCTCCAAAAATAACTCTTTCGATTCGTGACGCACAGTCCGCTTCCCGCTATTGGCACAAAGAGAAAATAAACTTTCTCGATTGGTCAAGCGCACTCCGCTCCCCGCATCCCGCATCCCATGGGAGGGTCAAACTTGTGGAGGTAAAACTTAGTATACACATAAAAACACGGCTGCGTTTGAGTTTTATGAAACTTAAGTTCGCGGTTTAAGCTCATTATACTTTTTCCATGGCTAAAAAACTTTTGTTAGAAAAAAATTGTGGCCAATCTAATGAAATAAAAAAAAATCCGGCGAGACTTGGCAATAAATACATTAAAAATGTAGGCATTGCGTCCGGAAAGTTTTCCCTTTAAAACTTCAAAAGCCATGTTTTTAATTTCCGAACGAGTGAGCACGTGGGGGCTAAGGTACTTTTCTAACAAACTTATATACACACTGCTATTCAGACTAGCGCACTATGCACCTCTAGATTTACTAATCTACGTGCGTATTTTATGCCATCACCTCAGCGATGAAGGAAAACATCGTGAGGAAAGCTGCACGTTTCGGATAGTTTCTGAAACGTGTAATCATGATTTAGTTGGTTTGGTTTGTTGGGTTACGATGGTCAGACGGCAGTAGTTTCATTGTACCTGATTACCAGATTCCCCAAAAAAGCGAGAGCTTTTTACGCAACTGGAAATATCGAGCTAAGATGAAGGGTTTAATGGGTGGAGAGTTACATAGGCTACCTTTTGTTTCTTTTTATTGCGAGCAAAGCCGCTAGCAAAAGCTAGCTTAGAAAGAAATATGAAAGAATAATAAAAATGTTATAGCTTTAACGTTTATGTTGAATGTGCATATACAATTGGTTTTACCGGAAATCTAGCAAATTTACAATGTAGTTGCTAGATAGATAGTAATAAAAAATAAATAAGTATTTACAAATTGGTTTCTTACAGAAATCAATTTGACTAAAAATAATTCAAACAAAATAATCCAAAATGTAATAATTACAAGTGTCTGTGTACAACAACATTAAAAGTGGCTGTGGAATACGGACGGACAGACAGACGGACAGACGGACAGACGAACAGACGTCGGACAGACGGACAGATGAACAGACAGACGGACAAGACGAATCTAGAAGCGTTCCGTTTTTTGCCATTTGGCTACGGAACCCTTAGGATCTTATTATTAACCCTTGTTAACTAAAACGGTGTTATAGATCAGGTTTTTACGTTTCGGACAAAAAAGGCTTTATGCGAAAATAACGAATATTATTAATTTGAACAAAATTAACAAGCTTTCTATCGTGTTCGTCTGTATTTCTCGCCCCAGTTTTATTAGTGTGGTGTATATTAAAACTTCTAACGTCCATTACATTAAGAACCTTTCACGCTTGTAGGTTGTTAGTACTTATATACTTACTACTTCTTGCCAGCTTTTATTTTTTTTCCAAAAGGTACGAGAAGAAACAGGGCAATGACTGCTGGATTCTAGATCAGATTGTAATCTATCGACAATATTATTTGTACAATAAGGCGATAATGACCACGCGTCAAATTGAACTCATACATTTTGGAAAAGTATTTTTTGGCCCCCATTGTGTTTGTGGTTCGAGCGTACGTAGATCTATATCTCCAGCTGTATACACTGTAATTTTGAAAATGAAAATGAACATTGTTTATTCAATACAGAACACTTATGAATGACAACATGTTTACCACTGGTTCGAAATGTAGTTTTCTGCCAAGAAGACACCAGCAAGAAACTTAGCAGTAACTCTTTAAAAAAAGTTATTTAATAAATGTTTAGTTAATATTATTTAGTTAATGGTGACATTAACTTAAAAATAAAGTAAAATTTTTGTGTTACTAATATCTCCCTAAATTATTGTCATTCAAATAATCGTCTATTTTAAAATAGCCTTTTACATTAAACAGTTTTTTATATATAATTTAGGTTTAAAGACATTTATTTCCCATAAGAACTTACAGTTCACTTAAAATGAGATGGTTAAACTAATTAAAAATAAAAGATAGTTTGCTGGCGCAGCGCAGCCAGTTTTGTTCACAAATAATAAGTTTTACACACTATGCAACACTTAAGTATGTACTTTTCTGAATCAGTGACAACCTCTGTAAAAATATGAAAACAATAACATAACATATTTCTCGTTACTGTTATTATTGCGAAAATCAAGACGAAACAATACTTTAAAAATTGCAATCTACCTCCGCTTGGTGCAGTTACGACGCGCATTCATTTTCGTACCTACTACGCCGTGCTATGCGAGTCAAATCATAACAGCAACTGTGAACTTTTAACTGTGATTTTTTTTTCATATATTTTATTTTTATGTAAATTGTTCAGTGTATTTAAAAGAAGGGCGAAAATGTGGACATTAAGAATTTGTATTTTCGTTTTATTTTGTGCAATAAAGAATATCCGCTTATAACATTATTTTATTTAACTTTAATATTATGTTATATTTATTAAAGATTAAAAAAAATAAATTAGACGGATTTATTACTGATTAAGGAAACTCTTTACTTTATTTTTAAAGATATTTAAACTTTCAGAATTTTTTATATTGTCTGGGAGTTTATTGTATAAATTCAATAGTAAAAGACGAAGAGGCCGTTCACCTCTCCGTTGGTTAGACCAAATAAACGATGTATGTGATTTAACTTTGCCGATTGCCTAAGACAAGTCGAGGATAGGCTATTTATTTATTTATTTGGAAACTCAACAGCTAGAAACATTCAAATGCTAAGGTAATTTACTAGCCAATCACAGAGCTCCACCGCTTATAAAAAAAAATCTTGAAAATATTCGTATACCATTTTTAATATCATCATCGTCAGCCCGTTTGAGTCCCCACTGCTGGGGCACGGGCCTCCCTCAATCACATGAGGGGTAATTGCCATACTCACCACGCTTGGCAGACGTGTTGGCGAGGGTTTTGATATTAATGCAGAGTTTTCCTTCTCTGGGTGCTGATGATCATGCCAGCAGCTTTACCTTAGTCGCCTTTTACGACACCTCGGTAAGAGTGAGGGTAGCCTATTCTACTCTGCCGGGGACCACACGGTGATTTTTTATACCTACCAGGGTAATCGTAGCGTGAAACACAAAACTATGTTAATATCTTCTTGTACCTATGATTTTAACTTATAAATATATTATTTCATTATTATTTCAGTAATAACAGAGAAAATGGTGGAGAAACGACAGCAAAGAGTGGCGAGCACAACTCAACTACAACTGCCCAAAATAGAATAGAATAGAGAATATTGAAGGAGGCCTACACCAAATTGGTTAAAAACGGCTTAAGGTGATGGGTAGGGCACACTAGCGACGCCAATCGATTTTAATTTTTAGCTACTAAACCGGATCTATTTAAGATGATTTCGGGGTTACAACTGTTAGAATAATATTTTTAAATAACCTAACTTATTAAGAATATTAACTGTATTGCATAAAAGAATATCTGAAGATGGTATCCCTGTTAAATTAATCTGCACAATCATATTTTAAATCATTAGAACTGTATTTTTTCCTAGCAACCCAAGTGACATTGCATCGTCGAAAATCGTAACCACCCAAAAAATGTGCAATTTAGAAATACTTGATTTTAAAGCAGTCAAGAATTATTTCAAAAGATAAAATGATACACAGCTCTGTACAAAGTGTTTCAAAAGACTATAATAATGTCAACCTATTTTAAATCTCTATATAATAAGAGATAAAAATCATAATTTGAATTAACTTCGTGCTTCCGGTTTGAGTGACTTTTGTTTATTACCTTTTTTTTAACAATCGTAACCTCCCGCCCAAAAGTCTGTTTTACCGGAAGTGACGATTTTAAAATACTTATAGAATTATTCTTAAAGAATATGTATTTTAAAACTTTGTGCAAAGTGTTTAAAAAAACAGAGATAATTTCAGACTATTTTTATAGGTATCGGTACAAAAGATACAGCCGTAAATCTAAATAAATCCGACGTTTGACAACTTCCGTTGTGCGAAAATGGAACGTCGTTCCTTTAAAAGACCGGGATTTTCGGACGAAAGGCAGATCGTTCTCAACAACGATCGTGACAGTTGCTATTCCTAGTGAATATGCAATATTGTATGGCTTGAAACCTAGTTTCGCCTTACGCTCAGCGGCTGTATCGGTTGTACTGTCCTAGGTGGACTTACAATATCATAAAGATTGAAACCTCTGTTTCTCTTTATTGTCATAGGCTGTGCTGTTCTATAAGTAAGTGCAATATTTTGTATTGCTTGAGGCGTTCACGCCTCGTTCTACAGGTTGTGTTATTCAATGTGAAAATACAATATTATAAAGTTCGAAACTGTGTTTCACTTTATTACCTCGACCCCTTACTGGTATCTATTACAACATCTCGGAAAACACTTATACAATTTATTAAATAAGCGTTTGCCGAGAGGTTGTAACCCCGAAATCGTTTAAAATAGATCCAGTTTAGTAGCTAAAAATTAAAATCGATTAGCGTCGCTAGTGTGCCCTATCCGTCACCTTAACATTCGATTAACTGCCTAGCGCGTACTAAACTATCTTGTATACAGTATGCTTATGCCGATGAAATTGCATCTAAAACTGGTATTAAGTACCACCATTAAAGACATCAAAGCTGTACAGATAGACATTCGCTGCAATTTGGTTGGGCGCCAGATACTTTTTCCGGAGTAACATACAATTTCATGTGCATCTTTGTGGGTAGTTATAACGGTGGTTCTCATATTGCACACTCAGTAAATTACTAATCTAACTTAAAATTGGACGTAGTTATGCTACAACGTTCCAATCCACAAGGTGGTCAAAATCGAGTTTTCATGCTCAAGCTACGTATTTAGGACCGTTCTATCTACTGCTGAAGACACTGACACTCTTACCATAGTAATTATTGAAATAATTAAGCCGCCCAAACGATAAAACGTCCCAAAAGACCTAATTATATCCTTAAAATGTGTCAATTCATTTGGATCGTATTTTTTAATTCGTTTTGGACAAAACAATGGTCCAGTCAACTTGGAACGTTTTGTAAAAATGTATATTATGAAAATATCTATTTCTAAAAAACGTTCCAAGTACTTTGTAATGTTGTAAAAAAGTTATAATGGTAAAAATAAACGATTCAAAACGTATATACTAGTAGGAACATACATTTATCTAGTCATGAAACGATCCATCACTTTTGTATTTCTTATAATATAAGGTCTTGTTAAAAAAATAATACGTATTATTTATTTTGCTAGGCAACAAACTGAAACTTGAAGGCAGCTAAAATAATTAGATTTCTTAAAATTGGTCGTAACTATTTTTTTTGTAATAGGTGGCAGACGAGCAGACGGATCACCTGATCGTAAGCAATGGCCGCCGCCCATATCCGCCGCCCATAGACACATGCAACACAAATAGAGTAATGACAAAAGTTTGATTTTGTATGGTTGAATAATAAATTATACTAGCTTAAACTATTACATACGTTACTTAACAAAGAACTTAGACACTGACCTGAAAAAATATTAAAATTAACAATGGTACTACATTATGCTCATAGTGCTCTCAGAAAAAAATATATAAAGATAAAAGATAAAAAATTCTTTATTCAATTTAGGTCCATACAGAACACTTATGAATGTCAAAATAGGTAAGGCACATAATATCTACCGCTGGTTCGGAATGTCGATTTCTACTGAGAAGACACCACCAAGAAACTCAGTAGTTACTATTTTCAAATATTGATGATGTTGCAGAGTTTCAATTGAGAAGAGAAAAAAATTATAACTATGAAAGTTAATAGACTACTATAATAACAACTCAAATGATTAATCAATTAACATGACCAAGAATCCTTATCATTTAAATAGTCTTGTACACTATAGTAACCTTTCTTCATTAGGCAGGTTTTAATATGAGACTTAAACTTATCCAGTGATAGGTTAATGACATTTTGTGGTAGCTTATTAAATATCTTAATACTTAAGCCAACAAACGAATTACCGATTTTAGGGACGGCAAGCCTATGTATATGTATATTTCTGGTGTTAAGACTATGACTATCGGACTTTTTTGGAAAAGTGTGCAAGTTCTTACGTACATACATAATGCAGTCGAGGATAAATTGGGAAGCTACGGTTAATATATTTATTTCTTTAAATATTTCCCTAAGTTAGTCACGTGATTTAAGGCTGTATATAGCGCAGATGGCCCATTTCTGTAAGTAAAAATAGTTTGTATGTCAGCAGCAGACCCCCACAATAGTAGACCATATGACATCACACTGAAATAGTTGAAATAGACCAGTCTTGCCGTCTTGATATCAGTCAGACGCCTAATTTTCCTGCCAAGGCAGCAATATGGGGACTCCACTGCAGTTTGGCATCTATAGTCATACCGAGAAAAACTGTGGAATTAATGGTTTGAATAGATTCATTGTTCATCTTAATACTTGTATCGACCTGCCTTATATTTGACATGGTGAATTTTACACATTTAGTTTTCTTTGAGTTAAGAAGTAAATTGTTGGTCGTAAACCAGTGCAGTACCTGTGAGAGAGTATCATTTACGTCGTCAATTGATTCTTTATATTTATCAACCTTAAAAATCAAGGAAGTGTCGTCAGGAAATAACACTATTTCACATAGATCTTTCGTAAAGTATGGAAAGTCATTAACGTATATTAAGAACAACAAAAGCCCCAATATTGAGCCCTGGGGCACTCCCATTAATAGACGAGCGCCAGAAGAGTCGATTCCATTAACATTAACCCTTTGAATTTTATCAGACAAATAAGATTGAATCATATTAAGTGCGTTATTCAATACACCGTGATGCCGTTACTTCATCAATAGTGTTTCATGATTAACGCAATCAAATGCTTTCGACAAATCACAGAAAACACCTATTGCATCCTGCTTTTTCTCCCACGCATCAAAAACATGTTTGATAAGAGCCACTCCTGCATCAGTAGTGGATTTTCCTTTAGTAAATCCAAACTGTTTTAGAAACTTGAAATTTGGGAAGAGGGGTGTCTTTAATAGTAAAAGTGAGTTAAGAAGAAGAATAAGAAAATAAATTCATTCCAGCAGATTGTTTGCAATTTTATAAAAACTTAAAAGAATCTGACGAAGCTATTGATGATGTTGACGGTTATGGGAGGAACTGGATTTCGACCAAGATGCTGAATGATTTTCTAAATAAATATTTTTCAAATAATTAATAATATTGTTTTATTGTCTTATATGTATTTACTGTCGATAAAATATATATAAACTACTCAAATATAGTAACTTTTACACTTTGGAACGTTTTATCGGATTAATTTAAATCCCACTTTCATATAAAATGCCTTTTTGTTAAAACGTTCCATGTACAATTTTTTTAAATTTTTATGGGTAATATTATTTTTTATCAATGAAAGGTTTATGATAAAATAATATTTATTTATTTCGTATAGATGATACACACTCCTCGGTTCTACATGCTACCATAAAAAAGTGTACCACAAAAACACAAAAACGCGTTTTTCTCAGTTCGACCTTCGTGTGGATTGGAACGTTGTAGCATAACTACGTCCAATTTTAGATAGATGTCAAAATGGACAACATTTCAAAATTGCTAAGCTCTGGAACAAAAAATACAAATTCTTTATTTACTTTTCCGCTGCTCGAATATATATTTATTCATTTTTTATATTGCTTATTTACTGAGAAAAAAATTAAAAACTAAAAAACGTAAGATGACGTCATCGGACGGCAGAATGTAAAATATTTCTTTGCTTAGCACATTATAGTTTTAAATTTACGAAATGCCAAACCCATGACATGCAACTGTCAAAAAAAAGACAACTTGTCAACGTTGAATGAATGAATGACGTTGATAATGTTGACACTAGTATTATTTACCTTTGACAGTAGTACCTTTTTTTTTATTAAAACAATGATAAGCAAAGGAATATCGCTGTATTCAGCCGTCCGATGACGTCATTTGGCGCTTACGTCTATTTAGAATATAAAGAATTTCATTAATTATTTTATACATGAAAATGGACAAATTTTGAAAAAAGAAAAAATATGGGTCTGTTCATTTTATGTCTATTTTCATATAAAAAAACAATATGGACATGTTAAAAATATGAAATGTTGTCCATTGTATCGGCTGTAATCCAAGGGGATGAAATGTCATCAAAGAACAATTTTGAGTTATATACGATTTTAAACTTTTGCGTTGCATTATACAAATAATGTCTGTGAGTGTGTGTGTCGGGGTGACCTCTCACTCATCTCACTCATTTCAGCCAATAGACGTCCACTACTGGACATAGGCCTCCCCCAATGTTCTCCACACAGATCGGTCCTGTGCCGCCAGCATCCAATGGATTCCCGCGATCTTCACCAGATCGTCGGTCCACCTTGTGGGGGGCCTAGCACGGCTGCAACTTCCTGAACGTGGCCTCCACTCGAGGACCTTTCCGCCCCAACGGCCGTCTGTTCTCCTCGCTATGTGCCCTGCCCATTGCCACTTGAGGCATGCAATCCTTTGGGCTATGTCTGTAACCTTAGTTCTCTAGCGGATCTCATCATTTCTGATACGATCACGCAGGGAGACACCGAGCATAGCTCTCTCCATTTATGTGATAGGGGTGACCTCACTGACATTTTATTTAGTGGCAGTGTAAACAACAAAAATGAGAGGGTATCCGAAGATTCACAAGCCGGGCGTAGCAGACGACGCCGTGCACCTCCAGCCGCTTGTGACCACGACCGTTGTAACGCGGTCGAAACGTCAAGCTGTGAGTATATGCTACTACGAGTATGTACTTACATATAATAATAACCGCGTTTTGTCCCGTGTAAATTAATTATTTGTATAATTTTGAGTTAAGTAAATACACAACGCCCTATTGGTCTCGTGCAAAGTTGCTCAATACGTAGTATCTTCTACTAAGTTTGTGCTAGGCTCTCGGGTCACAATGTGGTCAGTCGTGGTCCGCCCTAAACTAATACCTAGGTACCTACGCAACAAATTTAAAAATTCAGACGCCATGCAGAAATTACAGCCGTTTTTTTTTCATTTATTTACGTAAATAAACAGTTCGTAGGTTAGAATTCAAGCAAGCTACTCTGCATTTTTCAAATTATGCCCCGTGCGTATTAATTTTTTTTCTATCATTAGCTCAACGTTGGGGAAAAACATCATGAGGAGACTTTAGCGTCCTATCGGTAAGAGCTGTTGAAATAATGATGAGTAAATTATTTGCTATAAGAATTATTTAAAATCAGACCATATGGAAATCGAAAATATTACCCGTCCGCCTTTTGACCTTGGGAGAGCCACGCTTCCGCAAGAATGGGCCGGCTCCCGGTTGAGCCGTGATACCACGGCCTCACAGAAAACCAGCATGAAGCAGCACTGGGCTGTGTTTCGCTGCGTGAGTGAGCAGCGCTCTTGTGACTCCACTGGTGTCGTGGGTGTACGAGTATAGACATCCGCGGCGGCGGGAGGCGGCAATCGCTAACCATCCGACGATGTGTCTGCTCGTCTGCCGCCTATCACATAAAAAAAAACACATGACCAAGAAGTCCAAAATATGGGATACTTTGTCAATATATACAGATTTTTCACTCATTCATTGCCAATGAAAAAGGGTGTAGCTACATTTGCTTACCTATTCATATATAGGTACTATTCAGAGAACGCATAAATCCGTCAGAACTTACGCCGTTTCTCGCAGTAGTTGCTCATCCGTTGCCTTTGATTTATAAACGTAAAGAACTTTTCTTTACGTGACAAGGACTTATTCAAATAACTTTATGGCAATTTTTAGTTCAAAAAAGTTTAAAGTATTGTTTAAAAGTGCCACAGTATATTGGCTCACCTTAGCCTGATGATTCGGTCTATTTTAGCTTTCTCTATGGCCTGATGATAAATAAAAGGAGAGCTCACGGCATGCCATCACTTTCGTTGACACTGCCATACTGGCCCGAGAGATGCTTAATAACGATTCTTCCTAATTATGGACGCAGTTCACCAAAATCGAGATAACAGACAGTTACGAAAACGGGCAGTAATAGTTAAGCTAAACATTAACCAGCCGTAATTATGTACTCATCACCAAAAAGTTGAATACCCAACTATCAAAACGAACTTGAACTGACTGCTCTATACATATTTAACCTCAACTAAAAGCAGAAATCAGTTTTTCATATTTTCTAACTCGATTTTTGGTATCATTTATTTAATTATGTATTTATTTAACTGACACCGTCAACTCTATGAGAGCCATAGAGTAACTTATATATATTGGAATAGAGACATATGTCGGCAAGCCAGTGCTCGCGCCATCTAGAGAAAAAAGACCAATACCCAACGCCCTAGAGGCATCAGTCGGCAAGCCAGTGCTAGCGCCATCTAGAGGAAAACGACTGATGCTCAACGGCTAGTAGTACGGCCATCTTTAGGTAAGGCGACGGGTAGGGCGTTTTTGTACGCGAAAAATTGATTTACGCCAAAAGCGGCCAATTTTGGCGTGAATCAATTTCTCACGTACGTGTTGGACCCAACATTTTTGCATGGTTATTTAATAAATAGTATAAGTGTTTGCCGAGATTAATAGTATAAGTGTTTGCCGTGGCCTAGTAGCTAAAAATTAAAATCGATTGGCGTCGCTAGTGTGCCCTGCCCGTCACCTTAAGTGCTCTTTGCCTTCTTCTATTTTCAATTTAAAAATCCTCAGTTAAGACACTTTAATTTACCTTCGTCGGTACGGTTAGCGTAAACGCCTGTTAAGCAGTAGTAGCCGCTGCTTCTTTGTGGAAAACATGAATAACCGTCACTCAGCGGTTAAAGCACAGTAAAAGTTCGATTACCGTTGCTTGAAAACTTGGTGAGCTTCGCCCTAAAGCAATAGGACATTAAAAGATAAACTATTCGGTGTAAAAAATTTTTGTTTGCCATCTTGATCTTTTGATTTTGAATCATCTTCATCACCATTCATCGAAGTCGGCTATATTGTTGATTGCACTAAACTCCAAAGGAGGCTCCTGTTGTTCTAAGGCGCCTATCCTAAAAAAAACGATAATACGGAATCATGACTTATTGCCCCAAAGATTATTATCAAAGTGAAGCAAAATTTTCCTCAAAGTTTCACTCCAAATAGACAAAACTTTTCTAGGAAATCGAGACACAATCACTCTTTTGCCCCGCAAAGTGCAGAGTGAAAAAAAAAAGCGCGAACCACAACCAAAAGACGTCAGAGTGACAACCCGAGGACGGATACATGACACACCAGTTCTTGTTTCAAAACAGTGGATATCCGTTTTATGTCTCCTAGCAAGACATGTGTAAAGTGGCCAGTTCATGTTGACCCTTCCGAGTTGATAAAACCCCTCTTTTCCACCAAACAACGAAGTGTAAAGAGGGACTGGGAAGGTCAGCTTACACTGGTCTTTTGGGATAAAGCGTTACTCAAGACACGTCTCGCCCGCAGCATACAAACCTTTGTTCGCCGTTGAAAAGGAGAAAAAGTGAGCGATTGTTTCGCGCTCTTTTTGATGTGTTCCATTTATGAATTTGAAATATTTATTTTTCTGTGACGTCAGAGGAGTCAAGAGTGACGTCCTCCTTTGAACATCCTTGTCTTGTTCATTAGAAAGAAAATTGTTATGAAATTTTTTATTTCGCCTATTTTATGTATCCCTTTTGAATAAATTTTGTTTGAGCTTTGGTAAATCGAGTTTTATTCGGGTAAAAATCAAAAAGTAAATTTTGAGTTTATGTGCGGAAGTAGGATCTGTTATTTGTTTGGTAATAAACATCATATTATCAACGTTTTCTCTATTTCAAATATGATTTTGAAAACAAAAAGCAGTTTTTATAGGAGATTAGTATTTTTTATGTTGTTGCGTGTTGCGGAAATTGTTGGTTCTGCCAATGTCAAGTGATTAAAGAGACGCGGCGATGCACGGCGTGTCACGTATATCACGTGTCAAAATATAATTTGTATGTAATCGGATCGTGCACACGGCGTCACGTAGAGTTGCCCTTGTTGGACTTTGGACAGCTCCTTTTGTCTGAGACACAAGTGCTATTTTTGCACTGGCAGGGGTAACAAGTTGACCTGACGCCGTCTGTACATATCGCATTAGGGTGACCTAGATGACGCGCCATGCAATACGGTGCCGCGACGCTTAAGTACGGTCCTACCTTTACTCCTTCTCCTCTTCCTTCTTTTTTATGTAATAGGTGGCAGATGAGCAGACGGATCACCTGATTGTAAGCGATTGCCACCGCTCATGAACACCCGCGACAACAGTGCTCTGCCAACCTTTAATCCCCCATTTCCCCCGGATTGGGCCTCCGGTACCCTCAATAACGCAGCGAAACACAGCATAGTGCTGCTTCACACCGGTTTTCGGCCTATTCATGCCAAAGCGTGGCTCTCCCAAGGTCAAACGGTTACGGTCTTTATGTACTCTTTTGATTCCTTATACTCTAATCGTATCGTACGCCTCGGTGGCGTAGTGGTTAGTGGGTCGCACTATTAGGCGACGGCTGCGAAAGAGGTCCCGGGTTGGACCCCAGGGTCGGACCAAAATTTGTACCTAAGTTTTCGGTAAGAAATTCTTAAAGTCAGCCCGGAGTCTGGGTGTTGGCGGTCTTGTACCCCCGTGCCTCGGAAAGCACGTAAAGCCGTTCTGCCGCGCTAGCGATATCGGCAGTAAGTATGTTCAGCTGCTGTACATGTTAAACTTTATATAGTTATGTATTCATTTACAAAACAAGGCTGTTTGATATGATTCCTTAGCCATACATATAAAGAGTAAAGAGCTGTCATATTGACATATGTTGCTGTCTCTTTTCTAACCTAGTCTATTCCATCATGTCTTCCGTGTAAAAATTGTCTAGATATTTGTTTGTTGCACCACATTGTCTGTACAATTAGAATCTGTATTCATCGAGATATTCCACTTTAATATTTATAATCAAGAAAGTCATCCGTATACTTATTTGTGTCAAGAATAAACGTATATGGATATTTTTGGGTTTCAATCAAAGCACACACCTGCCCTGTTATTTTGGCCTTTCTTCGTCACGCGTTATCTGTCTACGCAATTTCTCTGACACAGAACATACTCACTGCCAATATAAGGACAAACATTATGAGATTTTGAACTTTCGCGTTGCATTATACAAATAATTATTGTACACTGGACAAAACGCGGTTATTTTTATATGTAAGTACATACTCGTAGTAGCATATACTCACAGCTTGACGTTTCGACCGCGTTACAACGGTCGTGGCCACAAGCGGACTGGAGGTGCACGGCGTCGTCTGCTACGCCCGGCTTGTGAATCTTCGGATACCCTCTCATTTTCGTTATTTACACTGCCACTAAATAAAATGTCGGTGAGGTCACCCAAACACACTACACTCACAGTATCCGGGTTTGAAGTAATTTGAAGCGGCAAATTGCGAGGTTTACATTTGTCAATCACTGGATTCCACGCCGATGATAATTCAAATCCGTCCTCCCGATTGAAATTCTGATACTCCTTTATCTCAATGGCTTCACGTACTACTCTCGTGTGGTAATGACGATCATTGGAGAGGATTTTAGGGCCGTGGAATTCCATCCAATGATTAAGTCCGCTTTCCAGCAGATGTACTGCTACAGCCGACTTGTTAATTTGTCTGTTTTTTACAGCTGCGATGTGGTATTTACACGTTCAGCGATTGTGCATTTGTCTGTCCGATTGCGGTTGTCCTGTGTACCTTAATTAAACATTATACGGTTGCGGCCAACAAGGTGGAGCCTCAGCATGTGCTACAACAACCGCTAGGCAGCCGCTGCAGCGCTGATTTTCAAGCTGTGTCTTTGAGCGACGCCTCATAATAAAACAAACAACACCAAAAAATAACGGATAGTGAATAATACCCCGTACAGCCGGCAGAGTAGCATAGGCCACCCTCACTCTTACCGAGGTGTGGTAAAAGGCGACTAAGGTAAGGCTGCTGGCATGATCATCAGCACCCAGAGAAGGAAAACTCTGCATTTATATCAAAACCCTCGCCAACCCGTCTGCCAAGCGTGGTGAGTATAGCAATTATCCCTCATGTGATTGAGGGAGGCCCGTGCCCCAGCAGTGGGGACTTACATGGGCTGAAGATGATGATGATGATGAATAATACAGAAAACGAAACAAAACAAAGAAATTCTATAGGTGATAACGCTAGCGCGGCAGCGTTGGTCCTGCGCCCAATTCCTCTCCGGCCGTGTTACACTGGTGTCCCATCGGAATATGAGGGTAAGGGAATAGAAAGTGCACTTGTGTTTGCTCACACACTTGAGCACTATACTATATCCTGCGTACCTACGTGGCTGATCGTTGAGATTGGCCGCCGTAGCCGGATAGTAGGATATTATATTCTATTAAACGATCTACCCCGCCACCAAATGTATATTTTTTTTTACATTTTTTCTTTCTTTGTATTAGGTTTACTTTTACTCCTTTGTTTTGTTGTTTTCTGTGTACCTAGCCGAATAGTGTAAAGAAAGGAAGAGGGGTGCCTCCTGACTGACACAGGCATTTTCTACTTAAAAGGAGACACCGGTCATATATATGTAGTTATGCTTGTACACTCTTAATGAAATAACCATATTCCCCCCCTGGCCTAAATGTCTGGCTATTCTTATAAAAAAAAAATATATATTTTTTTATTTTTTATGTGATATGTAGCAGACGAGCAGACGGATACCTGATTATAGTGGACACACTTATGTTTACTTGTATGCTAGTCTAGACTCGAGTGGGTTAAATATTTACTGAACTCGCTTTAGACTTAAATTACCTTCAGTCTGTATAGTGCTCCAGTGTGTATAGAAAGAAAAATAAAGGGTATTTCGTTGAACTTGAACAGTTTTTAGGGTTCCGGAGCCAAATTACAAAAAACGGAACCCTTATAGATTCGTCGTCCGTCCGTGCGTATGTCACAGCCACTTTTTTCTAAACTATAAGAACTATACTATTGAAACTTGGTAAAATAAATGTAAGTATTTTCTTAACTGCATTACAATTATTACACAAAAATAGCAGAACAAAATTTGGGGGGTCCCTATAGTAAGAACTAGAACTCTATATTTTTTTCTCTATATTTTCTAAACTTAATACTTTGCACAAGAAACGCCCCCAAAGTGGTAAAATTTGTGGCCCCCCCTCTAACTTCTATAATAAAAGAATTATAAAACTAAAATAAACATATGATATACATTAATGAAAACTAACAACGAAAATTGGTTTGAACTAGATCTAGTAAGTAGTTTTTTTAATAAGTTATAAACTGTAACTTGCTGCTATGGAACCCTTCATAGGCGAGTCCGACTCGCACTTGGCCGGTTTTACAATATTTGGCGAGTTGTTTAGAGCAGTGGACTATACATAAAGAACGTGAATTGCCAAATCGAATTCAGTTTCTTAGGTAAAAATAAATCTATTTCAATAGTTACGTGACGTTACTCATAAAAAGTATTAGTACGCATTTTGAAAAAAAAATATAAAATAGAAATACATCCACGTAATCGCTAATGTAAGGCTTACAGTGATTGTGGAAAAGTACATCTTTGAATGGCCTGTTGGTCTACCGTGATCTCAGGGTCCTGGGTTCGATTGCCGGGTCGAGCAAAAAGTTTGATTCAACTTTTTCGAACATTCGAGTAGCTCGGGTTTGTGATCAACAACCCGCATTAGGTAAGCGTGGTGATTATGCCTAATCCCATCACAGTAGCGATGACTTAGATTTCTATGATGGAGGCCTTTGCCCTGCAGTGCGACAGTAAAATAAGATAAAGATAAAAGATTCTTTATTCAATTTAGGTCCAAACAGAACACTTATGAATGTCAAAATAGGTACATAATATCTACCGCTGGTACGGAATACCGATTTCTACTATATATCCTGGTATATCCTCCTCCTCCTTAGCCGTTCACTCTTGACTTGAGAGTGGTCGTGGTAGACGACGTTGCATTTTCATGTGCTGATGTGGCTCTTGCCATGTGTCTCCACTTGTTGCGGTTTACAGCGTCTCGGGAATCTTGAACAGTGGATGATTGTGTTACAGCCCTAATGAGGTCTGACTAATGCGTTGGTGAGCGCCCACGCAACCGCTTGCCTTCCACATATCCCTGTACGTGTACGTTGCGAACAACGTGACCCAAAGTACTTTAGGATTTGTACAGTTGACGATAACCTCTGTTTGATATTCAGTTCTTCCAAGACAGGACGGGACAGTATATAGGCTGATCCTTTACTTTACTTTTACTTCTTTAAATCATCATCATCATTTCAGCCAATAGACATCCATTGCTGGACATAGACCTCCCCCACTGATGATTAATGATCTTCCACACAGATCGGTACTGTACCGCCCGCATCGAAGGGATTCCTGCGACCGTCCACCTTGTGGGGGGTCTGCCACGGCTTCGAGCTCCTATACGCGGCCTCAACTCGAGTACCTTTCTGCCCCATCAGCCGTCTGATCTCCTGGCAATATGCCCTGCCCATTGTCACTAGATGCATGCGTCTTTAAATACTTGAAGGCTTTAACAGTTTTTTGAGACTAACTTATGTCCACCCTCGGCCACATCGTCACTTACCATCAGGTGAGATTGTGGCCAAATGTTTGGCTATTTGAAAAATAAAAATATAATAATTGATTTCTATATGTAACAATAATGAGACTGCCTCACGGTTGTTATTTAAGTTTGTGCTCGGATTCGAACCTTTCATCTCACTCTCGGTCAGCCGCTGCGCTATTGCATAAACTGCCATCTAATTCTGTCCAACTAAATTGATTCCCCAGCCTTATAAGGTCGCGCGGCCGCAAGTAGGGTATGTGGTCCGTGGTCGGCCGCGGTCGCATACATCACTGCGGGCGACAATTAATCAATTACAGAGACATGACGGAAATTGACTCGTTCACCCTTGTTAGTTTGTGTCTAATCCGGATTGTGTGTTTCATTGAAAGCTAAGAATAAATTGATATGTCAGCGAGAATTTAGCTTACTATCCATATGTAAGATTCCTCTTCATGTTTGCGTATAATTCCCGGTTGCGCCAAGAGCTCTCGCTTTGGAGCCTGGCTTGGACAATGATCCAGGAAATGATGACTCTGTAATTACAAGGAAGTGACGGCCGTCTGAACTTCCTAAGACAGTGATTCCGCACTTCAATTGTCACTATGATTCGATTATTACCTGCATTTTCTGCAAATTTTTTAATATGATACATATGACTGCCTCGATGGCGCAGTGGTTACTGGGTCGCATTTTAAAGCGACGGCTGCGCAAGAGGTCCGTTCGATCGCGGGGTTGGGCCAAAAATTTGTACCTAAGTTTTCAGTAAGAAATTCTTAGTGTCAGCCTGGAGTCTGGAAGACGGCGGTCATGTACCCCCGTGCCTCGGAAAGCGCGTTAAACCGTTGGTCCTGCGCCCAATCCTTCTCCGGTTCTGTCATTTATTTATATCGTTAGAGGGGCAAAGTAATAGGCATATTTGTATTTACATACGACATATATTTTGATAGGCAGACAATTGAACACCGAACAGATTGACATACAGGACAGGATGTCTTCTTAAATCCAGAGTGTAGACTTTGTCTATGAAAACCCAAGAAGGTTTAACACCCCCCCGCAAAGTCAACACCCTGTATAAAAAAAGTTTTAATGCACTTTGATTGTCAGTGTGAATGACGATGGGTTGTGCGATAATGAAAATTTCGCTGATGAGTGACTGGAGGTATATGGCTTCCTTGCAAGCCTCAGCTAGAGCCATGTACTCGGCTTCCGTGGTGGAAAGCGCAACAGTACGCTGCTTGCGTGCTTCCCAAGAGATAGGAGGGCCACTCATCAGGAAAACGAACCCTGTGAATGATCTACGGTGCACAAGATTGTTTCCATAGTCCGCATCGACGTACCCTACTGCACGGAACTGGGCTGTCTGATGGTAATGCAGCCGAAGTTCTTTAGTGCCTTTCAAATAACGAAGAACTCGCTTAGCGGCCCTAAAGTGTACCCCCCCGTAATGTGCATTGAACTGAGAGAGGTATGAGACCGCATGGGCAATGTCGGGTCTGGTACAAATGGCAATGTACATTAGTGAGCCGATAAGCTCCTGGTACGGTAATGCTGCATTGTCCTCTTCAGCTGTTGCTTGCGGCAGTTGCAGCATATGCTGAGGCTGAGCCTTGTTGGCCGCAACTCTTATGTTGTGTACCGTTTTTAGGGTTCCGTAGCCAAATGGCAAAAAACGGAAACCTTATAGATTCGTCATGTCTGTCCGTCTATGTCCGTCCGTATGTCACAGGCACTTTTCTCCGAAACTATAAGAACTATACTATTGAAACTTGGTAAATAGATGTATTTTGTTAAACGCATTACGATTTTGACATAAAAAATGGAAAAAAATGTAAAAAATGGGGGGGTCTCACTTGAAACTGAAACTGAAAAACTTTTTTTTCATCAAACCTATACGTGGGGGGTATCTTTGGATAGTTCTTAAAAAATGATGTTGAGGTTTTTACATCATTTTTTTCTAAACACAATACGTTGCGCAAGAGACGTTCCAAAGTGTTAAATTGTGTCCCCCCCCCTCTAACTTCTATAATAAATGAATTATTACTAAAAAAAAATATTCAGAAATCAGAAATCAGGAATCATTTATTTGCTTGAAACATGGTTACATACAGGTGGTTAAATACAATTCAACTGAGAACATTCATGCTTCACCTATCTCGTCGGCATGCAAATATTTTATTGCCTAGTGTCAATCTAATTTTAGAGTCAATACTTAAAAATACTATTACATCATAACATTGCATTATTAAAATAATCATTACAATAAAATAAATAATGAATTATACAATTAAAATTAAAATGTCGAATATTCAATGAGATAATTAAAGTAGTTGGAAATCATTCAAGCCAAGTCAAAGTATTCCTTAATAGAGTAAAAACATTTATCCACCAGCCACTTACGAAATGATTTTTTGAAAAGTTTTAACGGCATACTCCGTATATCTTTGGGAATTATTTATTTATTTATTATTGTTTTTCTTTCTTTTTTTCTTTCTTTCTTTCATTGACCTGAAGTTTTCGCAGATCATTCTCGACGACGTCTTTCCATCCCTACGAAACTGGTCAGAATGACTGAGAATTGATTTATGCAGATTTATTTATAAGACAACAATGTTAGGTAAATCATAGCGTCTCCCGGGTCATCAAGCCGCCGCGTGATCGAAATGCCAGTTCAGAATAGTCCCGGCTTTAAATTGAGACCGACCTCGTACCCGGAGCTACGAAACATAGAATTTGGATGAATTTCTAATATAGTGTTTTCCTCTCGCAAAACATAATAGGTACTTACTTATAGAAAACTAATATTGAAATTGTAAATGTCAGAAGATTTTGGGGCGAATTTGGCAGGGGACTTTGCAAGGAAACGGCCGTTGGGGCGGAAAGTTCCACGAGTGGAGGTCACGTACAATAAGTGGCAGGACCCCCCACAAGGTGGACTGACGATCTGGTAAAGGTCGTAAAAGTCTTTGTAGAGAACCTCGGGAGAGGTCTATGTCCAGCCGTGGGTGTCTATTGTCTGAAAATAATGATGATGATTGATACTGGTCTGCAGGAAAACAATGTTATATCTAAACATAAACGTAGCAGAGAGGTAGTTGTCGTGAAATAGGTGCCTGATCATAGTCACACTGGATATACAATGTTTGTAACTCGACGGACTGCCATCGTGGTTTGATGACGTTTGTTCTGACGCACATCAATTTACACTCGACCGGCTCACGGCGTCGCAACATCATTTACTCGACGCCACGTCGACGCGCGGTTGCGGCTGACTCGAAATGATGATGGTCTTTATATAAGTTAAACAACATTATTTACAATTCACCTACTAAATTCCGAAGGAACGTGTTTTGATATTTATTTAATTTTTCAGAATAGTTAAATGCAAGAGGCTCTGGCGTACCCACAGA
Organism: Marasmia exigua; assembly: GCA_019059595.1. Taxonomy (NCBI): domain Eukaryota; kingdom Metazoa; phylum Arthropoda; class Insecta; order Lepidoptera; family Crambidae; genus Marasmia; species Marasmia exigua. The sequence goes on along the minus strand of CM032475.1, from coordinate 5,092,652 downwards.
TCACCCCACCAACCCTCATCGGGCAAGCGTGGTATGTGTAAGGTCATACCCCAATATGAAACATTGTGGGAGGCTATGCCCAGAAATGGGCGTCTATTGGCTGAAATGATGATGACAATTTCCTAACAATAACAAATAACTTATCAAAAAGCTATACCACATATAAATGTAGAATGTAATATTCACTCTTAGTGAATTACAGTACCTACTCAGGCGTTATATGCAAAGGAATTGAACTATCTAGAATGTTCGTAGCTCGACGGACTGCCAGCGTGGTCGGATGACGTTTATTCCGACTCCCGCACATCATTTACACTCGACCGGCTCACGGCGTCGCAACGTCATTTCTCGACGCGACGTCGACGCGCGATTGCGACTGCGGCCGACTTGAAATCCGAATGGTTTTAGCGATGACATCTCCGATCGGTTTGGGCTCAGTAATTGGGATTTGAGTGGCTTATTCCTCTTGACTTAATGCCGGTTGTCATCTATATTGATGGGAGGTGTTATAGGATCGTGATCCTAGTATGAGTTCAATTTGTGTACTCAGTTTTGCTTGACGGTGGTAGAGTACATTAACTGTGAGTTGCATAAAGAATAATCAAGGTGTATATTTCATTTTAAGAGCGCTTGTTTTACCCAGTAACGCAACCAGTGTAAGATAAAATCGCATCAGTAATACCTTGGGAATAGTGCTTACTATTTTTGTTTTTACCCAACTGCGGAGGTTAATGTTTTGGAATAATTTTGTACACGTTATTCATGTCACCAACATCATACTCATAACTTTAACTAAATTAATATTAACAATGTTAATATAACCTTAAATGCTGATCTATCTTCTATACAAGACTCAAGTCCGAGCATAGCGTGGAGTACTAATCGCCTCTCTGGGATAGCTCTGCTAAATACCTTATGGATGCTCTTGATAGATTGCAGCGACGGGCTGTGCGAATTATAGGTGACGAAGAGGTTATCAATACCCTTGAATCTCCTCAACTACGTAGAGACTCTAGTCGCTCAGCGTCGTTTACCAAATATGTCACGGCGAGTGCTCAGAAGAGCTTTTCTCCCTCATCATATCTGCCCTTTTCCGTCACAGAACTACACGCTTCATAGTGGAAAACATCCAATCACGGACAAAAAAAAATTGGCAGCTCCTATTTCTGCTGCACTATCAGGAAATGGAACTCGATGACGGCGCATGTATTTCCTCCTTCATACAATATGGATTCCTTCAAACGAAGTGTGAAGAAGCATCTCGCGGGCCGGTATGGCGGTCCAAAGTCCCAACGGAGGTGATGCCTTGAGATCGCTTCCGTTGTAATTGCAACGTGGGCACTTCTCTTCCTTACCATCAGGCTGAGGAGAGCGAATATACTTTGTCACTATAAAAAAATGCACTACGAAGAGATTTTTCTATGAATGTCTTAAATTAATGATAATTAATATTGATGAGACAGATGTCTCTACGCAGTTGAGAGATTCAAGGCTATTGATGTGATGAGACAGATTTTACGTAGTTGAGGAGATTTAAGGGTATTGATGACCTCTTCGTCACCTA
>CM032475.1:5042674-5090988 GCA_019059595.1 Marasmia exigua | reverse complement strand
AAAATTGTGCCCCCCCTCTAACTTCTATAATAAAAGAATCATAAAACTAAAATAAACATATGATATACATTAATGAAAACTAACAAGGAAAATTGGTTTGAACTAGATCTAGTGAGTAGTTTTTTTTAATAAGTTATAAACTAACTTGCTGCTATGGAACTCTTCATGGGCGAGTCCGAGTCGCACTTGGCCGGTTTTAAAATATTTGGCGAGTTGTTTAGAGCAGTGGACTATACATAAAGAACGTGAATTGCCAAATCGAATTCAGTTTCTTAGGTAAAAATAAATCTATTTCAATAGTTACGTGACGTTACTCATAAAAAGTATTAGTACGCATTTTGAAAAAAAATATAAAATAGAAATACATCCACGTAATCGCTAATGTAAGGCTTACAGTGATTGTGGAAAAGTACATCTTTGAATGGCCTGTTGGTCTACCGTGATCTCAGGGTCCTGGGTTCGATTGCCGGGTCGAGCAAAAAGTTTGATTCAACTTTTTCGAACATTCGAGAAGCTCGGGTTTGTGATCAACAACCCGCATTAGGCAAGCGTAGTGATTATGCCTAACCCCATCACAGTAGCGATGACTTAGATTTCTATGATGGAGGCCTTTGCCCTGCAGTGCGACAGTAAAATAAGATAAAGATAAAAGATTCTTTATTCAATTTAGGTCCAAACAGAACACTTATGAATGTCAAAATAGGTACATAATATCTACCGCTGGTACGGAATACCGATTTCTACTATATATCCTGGTATATCCTCCTACTCCTTAGCCGTTCACTCTTGACTTGAGAGTGGTCGTGGTAGACGATGTTGCATTTTCATGTGTTGATGTGGCTCTTGCCATGTGTCTCCACTTGTTGCGGTTTACAGCGTCTCGGGAATCTTGAACAGTGGATGATTGTGTTACAGCCCTAATGAGGTCTGACTAATGCGTAGGTGAGCGCCCACGCAACCACTTGCCTTCCACATATCCCTGTACGTGTATGTTGCGAACAACGTGACCCAAGTACTTTAGGATTCGTACAGTTGACGATAACCTCTGTTTGATTTTCAGTTCTTCCAAGACAGGTCGGGATAGTATATAGGCTGATGCTTTACTTTACTTTTACATCTTCAAATCATCATCATCATCATCATTTCAGCCAATAGACATTCATTGCTGGACATAGGCCTCCCCCTATGATCTTCACACAGATCGGTACTGTACCGCCCGCATCGAAGGGATTCCTGCGACCGTCCACCTTGTGGGGGGTCTGCCACGGCTTCGACCTCCTATACGCGGCCTCAACTCGAGTACCTTTCTGCCCCATCAGCCGTCTGATCTCCTGGCAATATGCCCTGCCCATTGTCACTAGATGCATGCGTCTTTAAATACTTGAAGGCTTTAACAGTTTTTTGAGACTAACTTATGTCCACCCTCGGCCACATCGTCACTTACCATCAGGTGAGATTGTGGCCAAATGTTTGGCTATTTGAAAAATAAAAATATAATAATTGATTTCTATATGTAACAATAATGAGACTGCCTCACGGTTGTTATTTAAGTTTGTGATCGGATTCGAACCTTTCATCTCACTCTCGGTCAGCCGCTGCGCTATTGCATAAACTGCCATCTAATTCTGTCCAACTAAATTGATTCCCCAGCCTTATAAGGTCGCGCAGCCGCAAGTAGGGTATGTGGTCCGTGGTCGGCCGCGGTCGCATACATCACTGCGGGCGACAATTAATCAATTACAGAGACATGACGGAAATTGACTCGTTCACCCTTGTTAGTTTGTGTCTAATCCGGATTGTGTGTTTCATTGAAAGCTAAGAATAAATTGATATGTCAGCGAGAATTTAGCTTACTATCCATATGTAAGATTCCTCTTCATGTTTGCGTATAATTCCCGGTTGCGCCAAGAGCTCTCGCTTTGGAGCCTGGCTTGGACAATGATCCAGGAAATGATGACTCTGTAATTACAAGGAAGTGACGGCCGTCTGAACTTCCTAAGACAGTGATTCCGCACTTCAATTGTCACTATGATTCGATTATTACCTGCATTTTCTGCAAATTTTTTAATATGATACATATGACTGCCTCGATGGCGCAGTGGTTACTGGAGGGCAATCGCGATAACTTAAAAAGTTTATGTTCGTATTTGTTTTGGTTCCAATTCAGTTTTGGTTATAATCTAACCTCGGAACAATTTGGTATCGCGCTAAAGCTTAAACGTTTACCAAAGTCAGATTACAACTGGACCGTAACCAATAGTGAGATTAACCTATTATTTTTAATACTAGCTAGTATTTCAGTACAATCAATAGTCGATTTATCTTTTTACTATATCACTAGTTTTGTCTGACACTGACAGTTCCACGCTGGTCTGTGGTATTTGTCTATTATGTTTACCAACAAAATAACGGCATTACAAATAATTTAAACTTATAAAAGTAAAGTTTCGGCGGAGAAAATTTATAAGTTTAAGGTAAGTACTGTTGTTTATGTAAAAATATGTACCTACCTAAATCATTCTTCTTCTATAGTGTTGTTTGTGATAATATTATAGGAAATGGAAGAGCAACGGCGAAGATGCACGACAGTGCGGCAATTGGAACTTCTCTTGGAGTTCCTCGAATGTCGAAGAGACCTCGCTCTTGGGCGAGTGAGGTCGAAAGAGTTCCGCAGACTTGCTGCACAACTGTGGAACGAGTGTGCGGAAATTTTAAATGCAGAAGGACCTGCAAGAACGGGAAAGGAATGGGCGAAGGTTTGTACTTCTGGACGCTGTGACAAAAAGAAAATACGCAGTTACTATTTTGGTAATAAATTTTATACTGCAATTTGTTTGTTATGTTTCTTATGTTAAGTATAAATCTACCCAAAAGATACAAATCTTCTCCGTTTATACGATGGAGTCTCTCTAAATATGAATTCAAGCGATGATTGGCCCACACCATGCTATCATGTGAGGATCCGGGATAACTAGCATCCACACATAATATGTTTAAATTTGAGTCGCATATCTGAAAATAAAAATACTTTTCTGATTAAAACTCCTATATGATACAATGCCTAACTAAACTGATTAACATGGAAGGCCTTTGCCCAACAGTCAGTTTATAGGGTAAGAAACAGTATTTTGTAATATTTCATAGGGTATTAAGATAAATAAATAAATAAATAAATAAATAAATATTTCACAAGATAAAAGCAACTCACTATTAGAACGTTTAGAGAATGGTACTTTTTTTTATTGAAGAACCTTTCTTCATGTACTGCAGGGCGCACTATTCCCACATGAGTGCCATCAATACAGCCCAGCACTCCTGGCAGTCTAAACCGTCTGTAAAACCTAAAAATAATTACTGCCATAGTGTCTTGGTATTTCTTGATTAGAATTGTTAACAATGAGACATGTCGGTCACTTTAGTTTTTCAACGGATGTCCTTGTTTCTAATACAATCATCACATAGATGAAACCCTAGCATAACCCTCTCTATAGCTTGCTTGCCGACCTTGTAAGATAAGAATACATTTACCAAAAATACTTACTCTCTTTTAATCAGTTCCCGTTCATTTTGTTGGAAAGGGAATGAAACATATTTGTTGATTATTGCCGGTGTATTTAATGCCTTGGTCACTTGTTGGACTGCTTTCGAGACACTGGCCTGTGCAACGCAATGTTGCCGGTTGTCTCCAACAATGGTTTGGTAAGAACCAGTGGCATAAAACGCCAACGCAACCAAAACCTTACACATAAACCAATTTATTGGTTGGTGTACATAACTCCTGACGGTGATAAGAAACATAAAAGAAGATAGGTAACATTGACGTTAAAAAAATATATGTTTGTAATACGTTTGTACTTAATTAAAATATGAGAAGATAACCAAGTGTAGTGTAGAACTAAGTACGTATATTGGATATTAGTATATTATATGCTTAACCTTATGTACTCTTATAACATATATAATCCTTGTGTTTGGGTACAATAAACCAGTGTAATCTCGAACGTTGTTTGTTTCACTCAACTCCTCAAGTAGCATCCTTTCATGGCGACCGTGCCAGTGGCGGGCTACGTCCAAATACGGATGAGCCGCTCGTCATTTATTCTCCGATCTATTTGTTTATCGTGGCATTTCTTAGTTAACTTATACACCGCCAATAATGCTCCAATCAACATCACCGTACAGATGACAATCAATAGGTAGTTTGTCGTATCGTGTCTTTGCTGTTGCTGTACCTCCGCTGCAGTTTGACCAACACCGGTCGCATTCACCGCCATACAAGATATTTACCTTAGTTTCCACGTCCAAAGCATCAGATCGTAGTGTGGGTGGCATGTGAGGAATCAATTCCTCAATTAAACCTCTGGTTAGATCTTTCGACAGTCGGTATACGTTTTACAAATTGTCGATCAGTCAAGTTAAAGGCAAAACTTTGCAATCTTTCACACAAATTCTTTCTCCTGGTTTGAGCCCGAGCCATCGCCACATCGAACTCGTGAGCATTCTCCAACAAATAAATGTAGGCGTGATTCATTTTACTTTGGAAAAAGTTGAAAATTAAACCCAAACAACACAAAAGTTGAGAAAAGTTCTTGAATAAGTAGCGTCACTTCAACTTTCTTATTTGACAGTGGTTACGTTTCAGTTGCATTTCAGTTGCGACTCTAAACGCAGTTAAAACATTAGCGCGATACGAAACGTAGAAATAGCTGTAGTTCAACTTAAGTTCGGTTTTGTTCCATACGATATTTATTAGCGCGATCGCCCTCCTGGGTCGCATTTTAAAGCGACGGCTGCGCAAGAGGTCCGTTCGATCTCGGGGTTGGGCCAAAAATTTGTACCTAAGTTTTCGGTAAGAAATTCTTAGTGTCAGCCTGGAGTCTGGAAGACGGCGGTCATGTACCCCCGTGCCTCGGAAAGCGCGTTAAGCCGTTGGTCCTGCGCCCAATCCCACCGGTTCTGTCACGCTGGAATCTCATCGGAATATGAGTGTAAGGGAATAGAGAATGCACGTGTGTTTGCGCACACACATGAGCTCTATAATATATCCTACGTACGTGGCTGATCGTAGAGCTTTGGTTATATTGGTTGGGGGATGATACGTAGCAGACGGATCACCTTATAGTAAGAGTTTGAGCCCGCATCAACGAACACCCGTAGCATCAGTAGAGTCAAAAGCTTAATAACTTCAGAATTCAGAGGTCAGAATTGTCGACGACCAGGCACTTTCCGACACACTTGATCCTCTGTCATTGCGTAGAGATTTAGCATCACTGTGCATCTTCTATCGCATTTACAATGAAGAATGTTCCGAGGAGCTGTTCGGCCTTATTCCAGCTGCAATTTTTCACCACCGCACATCACGTCAGAACACCAAATTCCATCCACATCATCTGGATGGATTTCTATCGTCTACAGTGCGTTTCTCACGTCATTTCCTACCACGCACAGTAAAACTGTGGAACCAGCTGTCATCCGTGGTGTTTCCTAACAGATACGACCTGGTGACCTTCAAGAAAAGGGTTTATTCCTTTCTTAAGAGCCGGCAACGCATATGTGATACCTCAGGTGTTGCAGATGTCCATGGGCGGCAGTGATCACTTTCCATCAGGTGTGCCGTCTGATCGTTAGCCAGCTATAATGTAAAAAAAAAGCTTCGCTTTCCCTTGATTGAGCTTGCGGTGCCCTCATATTGGGGAATGCTCTGATGAGTTATTTCAACTTATCCCATCCTCCCCTTTCCACTTCCGAACAACACGTGCTGGACAGCGTTGCCATCCGCATACCATCCAGAATATGGCGGCGCGCACCAAGAGGTTTAGCTCCTCGTTCCTGCCCCGAGACATCAAGGCATGGAATGCCCTCCCAGCTCATGTGTTTTCTCCTTCGTACAATCCGGGATCTTTTAGGCGGGGCGTGAAACGGCATCTCAGCAGGCCATTAGGGTGAGGATGGCAGACACAAAGGTTACTTTGCTAGTTCTTTTGTGCCTGTCAGCTTCATATTTGGATTTCACGGCCGCTTACCATCAGGCGGAGTGAGCTCATCCTGATTGGCCTTTCTATAAAAAAAAAAGAAAAACTTACTCAGCGAAACACAAGAACCGTGACCCGAACCGAGTCTTGGTCTTCGAAACAAGAGAGCGGCACTTTGGTCGATCCTACACTAATTCATGCCAGTCATTGTATGTCAATATTTATATTTCATCAGATGCCAAGGCGTCACTCAAGGTCCAGCCTGAAATCCAGCGCTGCAGCTGTTGTGTGTGGCAGTTGCAGCATATGCTGAGGCTGAGCCTTGTTGGCCGCAACTCTTATGTTGTGTACCGTTTTTAGGGTTCCGTAGCCAAATGGCAAAAAACGGAACCCTTATAGATTCGTCATGTCTGTCCGTCTGTGTCCGTCCGTATGTCACAGCCACTTTTCTCCGAAACTATAAGAACTATACTATTGAAACTTGGTAAATAGATGTATTTTGTTAACCGCATTACGATTTTGACATAAAAAATGGAAAAAAATAAAAAAACTGGGGGGTCTCACTTGAAACTGAAAAACTTTTTTTTCATCAAACCTATACGTGGGGGGTATCTTTAGATAGTTCTTAAAAAAATATGTTGAGGTTTTTACATCATTTTTTTCTAAACACAATACGTTGCGCAAGAGACGTTCCCAAAGTGTTAAATTGTGTGTCCCCCCTCTAACTTCTATAATAAATGAATTATAAAACTAAAAAAAAAAAATTCAGAAATCAGAAATCAGGAATCATTTATTTGCTTGAAACATGGTTATATACAGGTGGTTAAATACAATTCAATTCAAAACATTCATGCTTCACCTATCTCGTCGCCATGCAAATATTTTATTGCCTAGTGTCAATCTAATTTTAGAGTCAATACTTAAAATACTATTACATCATAACATTGCATTATTGAAATAATCATTACAATAAAATAAATAATGAATTATACAATTAAAATTAAAATGTCGAATTTTCAATGAGATAATTAAAGTAGTTGGAAATCATTCAAGCCAAGTCAAAGTATTCCTTAATAGGGTAAAAACATTTATCCACCAGCCACTTACGAAATGATTTTTTGAAAAGTTTTAACGGCATACTCCGTATATCTTTGGGAATTATTTATTTATTTATTGTTGTTTTTTTTTCTTTTTTTCTTTCTTTCTTTCATTGACCTGAAGTTCTCGCAGATCAATCTAGACGACGTCTTTCCATCCCTACGAAACTGGTCAGAATGACTGAGAATTGATTTATGCAGATTTATTTATAAGACAACAATGTTAGGTAAATCATAGCGTCTCCCGGGTCATCAAGCCGCCGCGTGATCGAAATGCCAGTTCAGAATAGTCCCGGCTTTAAATTGAGACCGACCTCGTACCCGGAGCTACGAAGCATAGAATTTGGATGAATTTCTGATATAGTGTTTTCCTCTCGCAAAACATAATAGGTACTTACTTATGGAAAACTAATATTGAAATTGTAAATGTCAGAAGATTTTGGGGGAATTTGGCAGGGGACTTTGCAAGGAAACGGCCGTTGGGGCGGAAAGGTCCACGAGTGGAGGTCACATACAGTAAGTGGCAGACGCCCCCACAAGGTGGACTGACGATCTGGTAAAGGTCTAAACAGTCTTTGTAGAGAACCTCGGGAGACGTCTAGGTCCAGCCGTGGGTGTCTATTGTCTGAAAATAATGATGAAGATTGATACTGGTCTGCAGGAAAACGATGTTATATCTAAACATAAACGTAGCAAAGAGAAAAGAATGGTTTTAGCGATGACATCTCCGATCGGTTTGGGCTCAGTAATTGGGATTTGAGTGGCTTATTCCTCTTGACTTAATGCCGGTTGTCATCTATATTGATGGGAGGTGTTATAGGATCGTGATCCTAGTATGAGTTCAATTTGGGCACTCAGTTTTGCTTGACGGTGGTAGAGTACATTAACTGTGAGTTGCATAAAGAATAATCAAGGTGTATATTTCATTTTAAAAGCGCTTGTTTTACCCAGTAACGCAACCAGTGTAAGATAAAAGTAAATACTTGGGAATAGTGCTTACTATTTTTGTTTTTACCCAACTGCGGAGGTTAATGTTTTGGAATAATTTTGTACACGTTATTCATGTCACCAACATCATACTCATAACTTTAACTAAAAGTTGCAATACTTTTATCAATAATAACGAAATTTCTTTTCATGCACAAACATAATTCATATAAAATTAATATTAAAAATGTTAATATAAGCTTAAATGCTGATCTGTCTTCTATACAAGACTCAAGTCCGAGCATACGTGGAGTACTAATCGCCTCTCTGGGATAGCTCTGCTAAATACCTTATGGATGCTCTTGATAGATTGCAGCGACGGGCTGTGCAGAATTATAGGTGACGAAGAGGTTATCAATACCTTGAATCTCCTCAACTACGTAGAGACAGACAAAAGAAATTTCGTTATTACCCAAACCCAAAGGGGCGGCGCCACTAGATTTATAAAGGGTCCTTAAGGTGACGGGTGGGGCACACTAGCGACGCCAATCGATTTTAATTGTTAGGTACTAAACCGTTTAATTGTTAGCTATAAACAATTTAGGGGTTACAACCTCTCGGCAAACACTTATACTATTTATTAAATAACCATGCACAAATATTGACCAAACATTTGTACGCGAAAAATTGATTAATGCTAAAAGTGGCCGCTTTTGACGGTAATAAATTTTTCGCGTACAAAAACGGACCCAAAATTTGTGCATGGTTAATTAATAAATAGTATAAGTGTTTGCCGAGAGGTTGTAACCCCGAAATTGTTTAAAATAGATCCAGTTTAGTAGCCAACAATTAAAAACGAATGGTGTCGCTAGTTAAGCTACCCATCGCCTTAATACATTTTTCAAGGTATTGTAACTTGAGGTGACTGGTAAGGCACACTAGCGACGCGAATCGAATTTAATTTTTAGCTACTAAATCGGATCTATTTTAAACAATTTCGGGGTTACAACCTCTCGGCAAACACTTAATACTATTTATTGAAACCCCGCAATTGTTTTTTCAAAATTCAAAATTCAAATTTTGAATTTTGAAAAAACGAAATTCTCAGTTATATTTATTCCTTAAAGTTTCTTACATTTATAATTGGATCCCTGAAAGTCTCTGTTTTTTGTTGCAACAGAAAAATGTTTCATACATGTAAATACTGCAACGGAAGCTCACCGAGACCTTTGACGTGGATCAAGACGTGACTTCACGAGCATCAGAGCAAAAACACCCGCCTATAGGTATTCATCTAAAATAGAAAAGCATACAAAATGAAAGAATATGGCACAGCAAAGAAAAAGTGAAGAGTCAAAAGAAAAAACATGTCGTTTTTTAAAAAATAAATTGCTGGTATGGCAAATGAGCTTCGAAATGTGTGTGCTGTGCTGTGTTTCGCTGCATGAGTGAGGGTATCGGAGGCCTAATCCGTGGGAAAAGGTTTAAAGGTTGGTAGCGCACTTGTGACTCCACTGGTGTCGCGGGTGTCCATGCGCTTCGGCAATCGCTTACCATCAGGGGATCCGTTTACTGGTCTGCCAACTATCACAAAAAAATAATACGATGAAGTAGACAGTTACGGTTATTCTAACAGATACGCTATTTTTAGAGCGATAATAAGTTGGTGTATAGGAACGCCTTCCATGCGGGGGATTGAATCCGAGCATGCAACTATGTCTATATTTTTTCTTCATGATCATCGCCATCGGAAATGATTAATTATTAAGGTTGTAAAGGTCAGAAAAGGTAATAACATAATAATAATAATTCTCACAACAACTCATACGTTGACCTGATTCCGTACTAAGTAGCTTAAGCACTTGTGTTACAGATATCAGACAACAGAGGAACACAAATATATATTGAAATACATATATTACACCCAGATACTAAACAAACACAAGTGTTCATCGCACGAATGTTTGTCCAGGGTGGGGATCGAACTCACGACCTTTGGTGTTAGAGGCAGGGTCACACTAATTGCGCCATCTGGTCAGTCATACTTGCCAGGTCCTGAATCATAGTCCAAGCTTGCCCCTTATTGAAAACGAAAGTTACTTCGCTGTTACTTCTCTTAGACTGTGCTGTGGTGTTGCCTGGCTCCTTTTAAATATGCAAATTTAAATGCGATTAAACTGAGCGAGATAGGTATATGAGCAGACTATTTAATGCCCCAAAGAGTGAGAGTGATGGATGTACATCCAAAGGTGTTACTAAGTATTTTGAAATAGTTAACCCAGATGCATACTTTATGTACCTCTTTTCATTCACTTTTAGCGATTTTTCCCGCAGTAATTGAATCAGGGAAGTTAAATAAACGTTTCAGGTGATAATGAATCTAGTAAGTTATTATTTTTATTATTATTCCCGGAGCCCAATTCTCGTGCTCGTGACATTTATTATTGTACGACATATATCACTACATCCATGTCCGTGACATAGCAGAGAAACTGCAGGAGAATCGCCTATGTTGGTACGGCCATGTCCTGCGAAAACCAGACAGCCTCGTGGGAAACAAATGTTTGGCCATGCAACCACCACAGGGCCCCGGCAGAAGGGGTAGACCTAGAAAGGTGTGGCTTGACGTCGTAAAGAAGGGGATGGGTGCCAATAAATTGACTATATTGGATGCACAAGATCGTGCGAAGTGGAGGAGTAGAAGCAGGAAAGCGGACCCCGGGCTCCGAAGCGACGGCTTGGGACGCAACGGTACTAAATGCTAAGATAATGATGATGATGATGACATATACCACTAAATAGGTCAACACACAATATATACAATCTGTGCGGATAAAGAATGGGATCAGAAATGGCGGTGCATCTATTCACTTCTCGCTTGCACACTATTTGCGTCTATACTTACACTCGTGGGGTGCGAATATAGACGCAAATAGTGTACGAGCGAGAAGTGAATAGATGCGCCGCCATTTCTGATCCCATTCTTTATCCGCACAGGTTGTATAAGCATTGCCTGGTTATTTGTACCCTTATTATTTTGTTTTTCCTATGTTTTGTTTTCTTTTTTTCTGTTTCTTTTTTTTATTTGTTTGTTCTTTTGTAACTAATGTTGTACACGTACCTATATAGTGTTGTGATGTCCAAAATAATATTTTTTTTCTTTCCTTTCTAAATCATAGTTTTGTTGTATGGATTTCATGTGACAGCCGCCATGTTTTTTCATATCGACAATCCCGAGAATCGGGCTCCCGGTTGCATCCAAAACTGTCACTTCGAAGGTTTTTGGTTCCTCCACTTTCGATCTGTAATGAGTCGTATAGTAAGTAGAGGCTATTTTTCTTGTTTCCCATTACGACATGAACCTTTTTGTGATTTCGATTTTCCGCGTCCCGACGGTGGTGGTATATCAAGGCATTTTTTACGTAACTGACTGCTTTTTTGTTTTTTTTTCTTTTTCAAATAGCCAGACATATGAACGCAATCTCACCTGAGAAATCTTTCAAATACTAGGATCAAATACATATAATAAATAATCCTATTCATAAAATTTGTTAAACCCACAGATATTAAATCTGTGCTTAAGGTGACGGGTAGGGCACACTAGCGACGCCAATCGATTTTAATTTTTAGCTACTAAACCGGATCTATTTTAAACGATTTCGGGGTTACAACCTCTCGGCAAACAATTATAATATTTATTACATAACCATGCACAATGTTAGGTCCAATGCGTACGCGAAAAATTGATTTACGCCAAAAGTGGCCGCTTTTGGCAGTAATACATTTTTTTTTTAAAAAACGGACCCAACATTTGTGCATGGCTATTTAATAAATAGTATAAGTGTTTGCCGAGAGGTTGTAACCCCGAAATTGTTTAAAATAAATCCGGTTTAGTAGCTAAAAATTAAAATCGATTGGCGTCGTTAGTGTGCTCTACCCGTCACCTAAAAAGGAGACACCGGTCATATATTTATGTTTGTACACTTAATGAAATATTTTATTTACTTTTATTTTTTATGTGATATGTAGCAGTCGAGCAGACGGATACCTGATTATAGTGGACACACTTATGTTTACTTGTATGCCAGTCTAGACTCGAGTGGGTTAAATATTTACTGAACTCGCTTTAGTACGTAAATTACCTTCAGTCTGTATAGTGTTCCAATGTGTATAGAAAGAAAAATAATGGGTGTTTCGTTGAATTTAAGCAGTTTTTAGGGTTATACTATTTATTAAATAACTATGCACAAATGTTGCGTCCGTTATTGTACGCGCAAAATTGATTCCGGCTAAATAGGCCACTTTTAGCGTGAATACATTTTTCTATATCAAAATATTGTAGTCATAGGTATTTTTGAGAATAGATTCTTCAGGATTCCTCACGATGTTTACCTCATCGCCCAGCTAATGGTAGAAATATGCAAATTTTGACTATCGTACATCACGCCAGAACTCCCAAATTCCATCCACATTACCTGGAGGGATTGTATTCCACCACAGTGTTTTTCTCACGCAAATTTCAAATGTACATAACATTTTTGAATGCTTAGTACATAAGTTCTGGATTCTGTGCAGTAAAGTATATGTGTCTATACCGATTCCAGCGTAGGTGGCTCTCATGAACTTCGTCTTCATCGTCACGGGTTAAGGTAAGCCAGACAATAGAATAGAATAGAATAATATTTATTTCGCTTAAAAGGTGGTACATGATGATCTTAAAACATAATGGAGTTTCACACATTTTGTCAGAACCTGACATGCAAAATTAAAGTATTTTAAAATAATCTATTAATATAATAAAATTTAAACAATCATAAAAAAATCAATAAATTACACTTTTCTAAAAGATTAAAAAAAAACATGAACAGAATAGAAACAGTTTTGTATCAACCAGCTTCTCAATCTTCTCTTGAACATTCCCAACGGTAAAGACTTCAGCTCATCGCTCAATCTGTTGAATATTTTGACTGACATTTGATAACTATTCATATTGTTCAATTTTGTAGTTATTGTGTTTAGAATCAGTTGGTTGGGGTATCTTGTTCTTGTATTATGCGTTTCCATTCGCGTTTTGTATAAATTTGAATTATTTTTCACAAAGACGCATATTTCGTAAATATATAAGCAGGGTACTGTTAAGAGATTTAGCTCCCTAAAAATGGCCTACAGGATGTTCGAGAGTCAATGTTACAAATTGCTCTCACACACAATAACAAGTCAAAAAAGCATTCCATGCCATTCCCCATTAAAAACTTATCCAAAACACGGAATGAATTGTTTTCGTCACCAATAAATGTTAGACGAAACAGTCCGGAACTTCGGCTTAACAATTTGCAGACTTTCAATTGAGTTGGAACTCGTTTGAGTTTCAATTCTTAATGAGTCCCGCTCATTAAGAGAGTTTGCAATGAACTAATTTGCCAACTCTTTGATGTAGCGCTTAGTTTATTGGGATATTTTATAATTAACTAGCGGCCCGCCCCCGGCTTCGCACGGGTACATACACACACACACACACACACACACACATACATCATTCTTTTCTGCGTCGGGTGTTAATGAAAATGTAAATTTGTAAAGGAACTTTGAATTTTTTTATTCAAATTTTTGGTCTTTATTTTATTACATTGACAATTATTCGATTTTTTCTCGTCGTAAAAACCATCCTTGGACTTCAACGAACATTTTAAAAAAGAATTGGCCAAATTGGTCCAGGCGTTGTTGAGTTATGCGCTTACCAACACATTTTGCGATTCATTTTTATATTATAGATTTATTCGCTACTATCATTTTCACAGATAACGATACATCATCCTATACACCGTTTGATCGTGGGAGAACCATGCTTCGGCATGAACAGGCCGGCTCGATCGGATACCACGGCTTCACAGAAAACCGGCGTGAAGCAGCACTGTGCTGTGTTTCGCTGCGTGAGTTAGGTACTGGTACCGGAGACCCAGCACGCAAGAAAGGGGGGTTTAAAGGTTGGCAGCGCACTTGTGACATCACTGGTGTCACGGGTGACTATAGGCGGCGGCAATCGCTTACCATCGACCGATTCGTCTGCTCCTCTGCCACCTATGACATAAAAAAATATTGACCTGATTCCGTACTCAGTAGCTTATGCATTCGTATGTATACATATATATAATACGAATGTATTGAGCGATAAGCTTGGTGGCTTAGAACGCGCCTGCCATGCGGCGGGTCGTGGTTTGAATCAGAGCATGCACCTCATGAATTTTCAAATCTATGTGCACATTTCTACCATTAGCTCGCAGGTGAGGAAAAACATCGCGAGGAAATCTGCGCTCCTCGGATAGTTTCTGTAACCATGATTCAGTTGTTCTGGTATCCCTGTTGAAGGGTTGCGAAGGTGCATGCAGGCGTTTCATTGAAATTACTAGCCTTCCCTAATACTGGTGCATGGTCCAGCGTACCTCGTGCTCTGAAGCGAGCTTTGGACGCAACTGGGAATACACGCTAAAATGAAGAATCTAAAAGCTTTTGATAGTAAATTATCAGCATATTTATCGGTAAGAAATTCTGAGTGACAGCCCGGAGTCTGGAAGTTGGCGGTCTTGTACCCCCGTGCCTCGGAAAGCACGTTAAGCCGTTGGTCCTGCGCCCAATCCCTCTCTGGTCGTGTCACAGTAGTGTCCCATCGGAATATGAGGGTAAGGGAATAGAGAGTGCACTTGTGTTTGCGCACACACTTGAGCACTAGAATATATCCTGCGTACGTGGCTGATCGTTGAGATTGGCCGCCGTAGCCGTAATCGGTCCAACCGATATTATTATTAGCATATTTACTGTCCCACTGCAGGGCAAAGGCCTCAATCATAGAAATCAAGTCAGCGCTACTATGATGGGATTTTAGCCCTAGGATTAATCACCACGCTTGCCTGGTGTCACGTAGTTTCAATGACAATACTATCAAAATTATGCTTAAGGTGACGCGTAGGGCACACTAGCGACGCCAATCGATTTTAATTTTAAGCTACTAAACTGGATCTATTTTAAACAATTTCGGGGTTACAGCCTCTCAGCAGACACTTATATTATTTATTAAATAACCATGCACAAATGCGTACCCAACATTTGTACGCGAAAAAAGTGGCCGCTTTTGGCGGTAATCAATTTTTCGCGGACAAATGTTGGGTCCGCATTTGTGCATGGTTATGAGAGGTTGTAGCCCCGAAATTGTTTAAACAATTAAAAACGAATGGTGTCGCTAGTTAGGCTACCCGTCGCCTTAATGCATAATAATGATAGATAATTGACAATGAAACGCATTTGAAGTAGATTTTCTTATAATGTTATTATGAGAAAATCTACTTAGAATGCGTTTATTCTTTTATGAGAATGGGAGGCAAATCACCTGTATGTGATCACCACCGCCCATGGACATCAGCCACACCAGAAGGAGTGGAGATGCGTCGCCGGCCTTTTAGAAAGGTATAGTCTCGTTTCTTGAAAACTCAATGTCGTACCGATTAGGAAATACCGCTGCGGGAAATCGATTCCACAATAAGGAGGTGCGTGGCAAAAATAACGTGTAAAGAGCACGGTGGTGGACCTCCGACAATCCAGATGGTACGGGTGGAATCCTAGTTTACGGCGTGTAGTATGATGGTATGTATTATCAGAGTGCGAGAATCTAATGTTAGTTTCAGTCACTGATGATTTAACAATGTGTGTAGCGCCTGGGGATGTTTGGGAAATGGATTTTGTTCAAATAACAATAGTGTATAGTCAATGTAAATTGTTTTCGTTTGCCTTTTAGTGAAAAACCGAATGGAGCATTTGTTAGTGACCCCATCAGGAGCTCCCCAGGGTTGGTGTGGGTTTGAATCTACGAAGATTTTACGATATTAAAAAAAATGTAACTAATTAATTTTAAGTGGCTTCTTATGTAGATAGATAAATGGATAGATATTCTTTTTTGCACAAAACGAAAATACAAGCATGATACAACAACAACAGACAGTACAGTAAGGCGGTCTTATCGCTTGTAGCGATTTCTTCCAGACAACCTATGTCATGTTCTCAGTTACAATAAGTTTAACTTTTTTTATGTGATACGTGCAGACGGATGATCTGATGGTAAGCGATTGCCGCCCATGGACACCCGTGGCAACAATGGAGTCACTAGTGCGGTGCCAACATTTGAACACCGTTCTCCCCGGATTGGACCTCCGGTACCCTCATTGGCCGTGTGGTCCCCGGCAGAGTAGAATAGGCCACCCTCACTCTTACCGAGGTGTCGTAAAAGGCGACTAAGGTAAAGCTGCTGGCATGATCATCAGCACCCAGAGAAGGAAAACTCTGCATTTATATCAAAATCCTCGCCAACCCGTCTGCCAAGCGTGGTGAGTATGGCAATTACCCCTCATGTGATTGAGGGAGGCCCGTGCCCCAGCAGTGGGGACTTAAATGGGCTGATGATGATGATGACCCTCATTCACGCAACGAAATATCATTTCATCCACATACGACAGACTCTGGGTATACTTACATATAAAATTCCACTGTCTTATTTACGACAAAAACGTTGGCTCCTCAAAATTTGGAAGAAAAAAAGAAAAAACACCCCACTCTAAATACATTTCAATTTGACGAAACCCTCGCTTGTCTGCGTCAGCACATTAGTATTGGGCTGTACTCGTATTTGCGACAAATTCGTGATTGGGTATTCGCGGCGCGCTCGTTCAATATTCCGGCTCACGTGTGCGCGCGGGTTTACACGCGCTGTGATTGCCGAGTGCCCCTTTGTGGCTAGCTTAGGGCAGGTGCAGACATGACGAGGATTTTATGTACGTAACAGCTATAGATACTTATACGGCATGATATAAGTATAGACAGCGTAGCATAGCAAATAATTTAGGATGATCATGATCGCAGTGATTGTAGTAGTATTTGTTTAAATTATTTATTAGTTATTTAAATTATGAGGACAAGAGAATAGAGAATTTGATGAAACGCCCTGATGGTCTAGTGGGTTAAGTACCGGGCCGTGATCTCGGGGTCCTGGGTTCGATTCCCGGGTCAAGGGAAAAGTATGTTTCGAATTTTTCGGACATAGCTCGAGTTTGTGATCACCAATCCGCATTTGGAAAGCGTGGTGATTAAGCCTAATCCCATTATAGTAGCGATAACTGGATTTCTATGATGGAGGCCTTCGCCCTGCAGTGGGACAGTAAATATGCTAATAATAATATTTTCCAACCGATTTCGGCTAAGGCGGCCAATCTCAACGATCAGCCACTTACGCAGGATAGTAAAGTAAAGTAAAGTATCAGCCTATAGATACTTTACTTTACTTTACCATCCTGCGTAAGTGGCTGATCGTTGAGATTGGCCGCCTTAGCCGAAATCGGTTGGAGGATACTATTACTATAAACATAATGATATTACAATATATATTATAAGATATGAATACAGCATAATATTATTATAGATTTACATTACATACATACAGTATAAGAGTTTAATATAATTTATATATTTAAGTAAAATTTGCTGTCTAATAAAAAAATATTATTCAAATTATTCTTGTAGATGAAAGCGTAAGGTGACTCCTCTCCTCTCTTAACTATGCCGTGCCCGACAGGGTCCATAATTGTACTGTACTATGTTATTACCACCTTTTGTAACATTATGTAGAGCAATAAAGAATATGAATATGAATATGACTATCAGGATTCAAGATACTCGTAATACCAATAGGTATGAACACGCTACACGTGTCACTAGCCTAACGTATATTTATTTGAAGAAATCGAGTTTAGTTAATAAAAAAAGGTAGGTGATTGAGAGAAGTTGTAGACACCAGGAAACGCGTGAACCATTTATATCCCAAGACTTATTTGATCGTCTGATCCTATAATTTTGTTTGTCATCGTGTCTTTTAGCAAATGTATTGACTGTCTGCGGGTTGAAAAATCTGGACTCTTGAAAAATCTGGTGTCTTTTTTTTATACGAAATTTGGTGCTTTTTATTTTATTTATTTTTAATAATAAATCTAATAGCCAGACATTCGGCCACAATCTTAGATGATGGCAAGTGATGATGTGTCCTAGAGTAGGTAGATGAATAGGCTGTTACTAGACGTTTGTCTAGTAACAGCCTATTCATTCTTTTATTTACGTATTCACGTTCAGATTATATAAATGAAGTGAAATCTGGTGTTTTTATTTTAAATGAAGTTATATATGTGCACGTGTGTGTACACACTCGCATACACACACATCACACATGTGCTGTTTTACCTAATCATAGGTTCAGTCTAACACTTGTTATTTTGTAATACTTAATTTTGCTTTATTTATTATTCCCGCACCGTTGCTCTAGTGGTTTAAGAACCAGGCGTGATATTGGGGTCCTGGGTTCGATTTTATTCCATTCGATTCCATTCTTAATAGGAGATGCCAAACACATATCATGTTTATTATTGTTAAAAAATATTTAATGGCAAAAGCCTATTATACAGTTAATGATTAGTTAAATTACAAGAATTTGTGGAAATGATAAACTGTTTGCCTACACCCATGATACTGTACTTAAAAAAAATTTGGTGATTAAAAAGAGTAACTGGCGAGTTTCTTGCCGGATCTTCTCGTCAGAATCAACTTTCCGATTCCGGTGGTAGAATCACATTATATTTATTTCTTTTATTAGTATATTTTTTGTGTCGACATATATGTTTAATTACATGTATAATATACATAGATATAATTTATATTTTTCATGTATGACGATTTGTAAGAGCTGTATATAAGCCTATGCAAATAAAGTACTTTTGCATTTTGAATTTTTTTTTTGAATTATTAATATTATATTTCTCTAAAGATACCATCATCATGGTAATTACCTGACTGCCCGAATTCTAGATCATGGTCCAAGCTTGCCCCGCGAGCGACTGCTTTGGATGCAACCGGGAATTCCATGCTAAAGATTTATTTAAAAATATAAATAATACATAACACTTTGATATTATCAAAAGCTTTCAGATGTTTGGTTTTCATTGCACCGTCCGAGTGCATCTCGCACTTGGACTGTAAACACGTGCTGAAAGCATATCGTCGCAGTTTGGCACGTTTTAAGTTAAGACGTGATATTGGAAGATGCCATTTGGTCTATAAAATTCGGTTTCAAATGTCTTCAGATTTTCGACTTTGTATTAAAACGTTACTTTTTACCAGGAAGTTTTAAGTTGCAAAGAGATCTCCAACCTTTTCTTTTCGCCTTTTAGTTTTTGTTTGCTAGTTAGTTACAATCTCTCATATATAATTTGTTGCTCCGCGCACAAGAAATATTTTTCTTGTTACAGACTTTTATCATCTTACTCTATGCTTTATTATTAAGCTAGCTTATTCTAAAGCTAGTAAAAACCGTCACTAGCCTTCGCCTTTTACTTCAAATGGTTCACTCATCTCAGCGTGCAATTGCCGGTTAGTTTGGTCAATGAATGCTCACAAGAGGAGTGTGGATGGAAAAGTCTAAAGCAGAAACTTTGATTTAAAAACTTTGTTTGGACTAGTTAGAAAGAAGAAAGAAAGAAAGAAAAAAATATTATTTTGGACATCAAAACGCTACACACGAGTACAACATTAGTTACAAAAGAACAAACAAAAAAAATAGATACAGAAAAAAAAAGAAAACAAAACAAAGGAAAAACAAAATAATGAGTACAAATAACCAGGCAGTGCAAATAATATATTGTGTGTTGTGACCTCCAACATAAATGGCCCCCACTCAGCCTATGCTATGTCATGACCCTGATTTTCAGTAGGGCCAGCTGAGTGAGTGCCACGGACGTCAGCCTTGTGTACATATATATATATATATATATATATATATATATATATATATATATATATATATATATATATATATATATATATATATATATATATATATATATATATAGTGTGTGTTGGAAAGTACTAATGTCTATAAAAATATTTCATATAAATGTGGGTAATGTTTATATGAGTAAAAAACAACCGGCTTCGGCTAGCGCGCACGCAGTCGTTTATGTAAACCCAGGCACACAACAACCTATATATTTGTCGACGCAAGGCCGTGCCGGGGTTGGGTGCATTCGCATCAGTCAGCAATTCAGCACTTCAGCGGCCGCCCGCGTAAACATACTGTAAACATACGGAGATAAACATACTGAAAGTCCTTACCCCTCTGAGGTGAGCACAAGGAAGGTTTTAGTATGTTTATCTCCTAACTAGTCCAAACTAAGTTCCTAAGCTAAAATTTCTGCATTTGACTTTTCCAATCACAAATTATTCATTGACTAGGCTACGGTTGCGACCGGGCCGGCTCGACCAAAGTGATACCACAGAAAACCGGCGTGAAGCAGCACTGTGCTGTTTTGCTAAAAAATGATAACCCTCAAATTTTAAAAAGGTGTTTTGAGTGTCTCATTTTTTACCGTCTTTGAATACCACGAACTAAAAAGTGTAAAATAATATTTTTATCACTTTATACCCTTCAAATACATTTTATAACAGTACACCCGAGAAAAGGTTTTACCGAACTCAGCTACAAAATTTGGCCCGACCCGTGGATCGAAAGCTCAGCCGTCATTTTAAAGTGCGACATACAATCCACTGCGCCATCGAGGCAGTAAAACTGTAAAAGCGAGTACTAAAACTGTAGAATCAGCTCAATCAATCAATCAATCAAATAATTCTTTATTTGCATAGGCTTGTACACAGCACTTACAAATCGTCATACATTTGAATTACTTAAAACTATTTATAAGTACTTATGTATAATTTACATGTTAATACATATATATGTTGATACATAAAATATACTAAAGAAATAAATAAACATAATGCGATTCTACCACCGGCTCGGAAAGTTGTTTCTGGTCGAGAAGATCCGGCAAGAAACTCGCCAGTTACTCTTTTTAATCGCCAAACTTTCATACAATGTTGTGTCATCATCATGCCGAGTCATACAGTTTAATTGTTACACAAAATAAAATAAAGGAAATAATAATAAAATAAATATTATGAGGTAAACCGAAGCAGACCAGTCCCCAAAGGTGGCACCTGTTCACAAGTATGACGTACGTGCCAGCCATCATTTCACTCAACCATATTAGAGGGAATGTAATGACCCGCCACATAGCGCCACCACCTCAGAGACATTTGAGTGAGCATGACTACTTAGGTTCCCCTCATAGGTCACAAAGAATAGTAGTTACTTAATCCAGACTAATAAACTGCAGGACGAGGTGTACAATAGTAGGTGGTTAGCATCTTGTCAATTATTGAATAATCAATATAAATCAATGTTTATACAGTCAAAATCTAAAATGTCTTTATTCAATAAAGAACATTTATGAATGTCAAATATTATGTAATCTACCGCTGATTCGGAACGTCAATTTCTACCGAGAAGAATCAGCAACAAACTCAGTAGTTACTCTTTCCAAATAATATGGTAATTACAACTTTCATTCTTATACAAATTATGATTACAGTGACAGTATGATATACATTGCTTATAATCAATATCGTTTAGATAAATCGTCAATGAAAAATTATGAAATGAATTATACATTAGAGGACAGGCGAAGAGATCAACATGTCCAGGAATCCTTATCATTCAAATAATCCTCTACTTTATAGTAGCCTTTCTGCATTAGGCAGTTTTTTACATGCAACTTAAACTTATGTACCGGTAAATCAATAATATTTTGAGGTAACTTATTAAACATTCTAATGCTCAATCCTACAAATGAACTTCCAATTTTATGAAGTCTTAGATTTGGGACAGCAAGCCTATGTTTATTTCGCGTGTTAAAGCTATGAAAATCTGATTTTTGCGAGTAAAGGTGCAAGTTCTTGCGTACAAACATAATACAATCAAAAATGTATTGAGATGATACGGTTAAAATATTGATTTCCTTGAATACTTCTCTGAGTGAGTCACGTGATCTAAGACCGTAGATGGCACGGATGGCCCTCTTCTGCAAAATGAAGATGGCTTGTAAGTCAGCACCGGATCCCCACAGTAGTAGACCATATGACATCAGACTATGAAAATAGCTAAAATAAACCAGTCTCGCTGTCCCGATATCAGTCAGATTCCTTATCTTTCTAACTGCATATGCAGCTGAACTAAGTCTTCCTGCCAAGACCGCAATATGAGGGCTCCATTGCAATTTTGTATCCAGAGTGATACCTAGAAAAACTGTGGAGTTTATGACTTCGATAGGTTCGTTATTCATGACAATATTCATTTTGACCTGCCTTACATTAGGCATTGTGAACTTAACACATTTTGTTTTCTTTGAATTAAGAACTAAGTTATTATAAGTAAACCACTGTAGTACTTGAGAGAGTGTGTTATTTACTTCGTCAACATTTTTCTTTTGCCTATCAACCTCAAAAATCAAGGATGTATCGTCAGCAAATAACACTATCTCACATAGATCATTGGTATAGTAAGGAAGGTCATTTATATAGATTAAAAAGAGCAAGGGCCCCAATATAGAGCCCTGGGGCACACCCGTGGTTAGAGGGGCGCCAGAAGAGTTAGTTCCATTGACATTGACCTTCTGAATCCTATCTGATAAGTAAGATTTGATTAGACTTAGTGAGGTGTCTATGACACCGTAATGCTGTAACTTCATTAGCAATGTTTCATGATTGACGCAATCGAATGCTTTAGACAAATCACAGAATATTCCAATAGCATCTCGCTTTTTCTCCCACGCATCAAATACATGTTTGATAAGCGCCACTCCAGCATCAGTAGTGGATTTCCCTTTTGTGAATCCAAATTGCTTACTGTGCAATATTTTATTCAGGTTTAAATGAGATAACAACTGAGTGAATATTACTTTTTCAAAAATTTTGCTGAGAGCAGGCAGTATAGAAATAGGTCTGAAGTTAGACGGGTCACTTTTCTCACCCGACTTGAATAACGGTATTATTTTACTGAATTTCATCATATCGGGAAATTGACCGTCGTCAACACATTTATTAAATATTATTGCTAAGAGGGGTGCGATAGAATGTATTATATTTTTGATTATATCTACCGAGATGCCCCATAAATCCTCAGTCGGTTTCATATTTAATTCTTTGAATGTTTTTAAAATTATATTAGAATTAACATGATTGAATCTAAAAGTCGTGTTGCACTTATCAACATGAGACCTGAGGAGAGAAGCAGCGAGATGTGGACTGGAATTCAATTGATTGGTTGTTGTGACTGGTATATTAGAAAAGAAAGACTGAAATGTTTCTGCTACTTCAGAGTCAGAAACAAGTGATTTGCCATCAATTTTAAGAGAGAGCTTGTTGTCTTTTGTTTTATTTTTACAAGTCTCTTTATTTATTATCTTCCAAGAGATTTTACTTTTATTAGGGGCTTTTATTATTTTGTCTTTCAAATAATTTGATTTTGCCATTGCACATACTTTTTTGAATAATTTTGAGTATGTTCTGACATATTCAATTAAATTAGCGTTTTCAGAATTGGCTTTGATATCATATAATTCAAACAGCCTCTTTCTGCTTTTATAGATGCCTGTAGTGGCCCAGTCACTGAATTTAGTTTTAGAAGTATCTAATTTAATTGTTTTTTTTAGTGAAAATCTGATTATATTCTTTTTCAACCACATTAAAAAGCATATTATAAAGCTGATTAGCATTTCCATCGTGACATGATAATGCAGGTACCTTTCTAGAAATATTTTCTTTAAATTTTTCTTTACGGTTTACAGTTATTGGCCTGCACACAAAGCTACATGAAGAGGGTGCATGACTGTATTCAAACATTACTAGTTGTCCACTATGATCTGAGTTTATGAAGTTTATTATGGACTTGTCTAATACATCACAGTTACAAAATATGTTATCTAAGCAAGTAGCTGTGGTGGGGGTTACTCGTGTGGGTTCGTTAAAAAGATGATATAAATTGAATGATCTGAAAAGATTCAGAAACTGCACTGAGTTCTGAGAATTATCTAAAATATTGATGTTAAAATCCCCGCACACAACCACTTTTTTATTAGATGAACATATTTTTCTTAATACTTCTTCCATAATGGATTCAAATGAAGTAAAATTCCCAGATGGAGGCCTGTACACACAAACAATGACATGTCGTTCAAGCTCCGCACATGCTAGCTCAATAGTTCGCTCAAGTGAAAGTGAAACGACATCTTTGCGTTCTTTATATTTAATGGAATTATTTAATAAAATTAGTGACCCGCCTCTGATTGCAGACTTTCTTGTGAACGAACTACCGACGCTATAGTTGTCAATATTAATAATTAATTCATACTGTCTTAACCAGTGTTCCGTAATACATAATACATGGATATTCATTTTATTTAAAAATAATTCCAATTCAATTAATTTGCCAGACAAACCCTGTATATTCTGATGAATAAGGTTTAGATTTTTAGGGTTTCTTTTTGTCATTGGTTTGCAAGAGGATTCCTCTATTGTCTCACATTGTAATTTAAATCATTTGGAATAAAATTATTTTGGGTAATCAAATTATTAATATTAAATGCTAACAGAGTAGCTATTTCTTTTTTAATTTTATCAGGCAAATAAAAAGTTTTGCCAGTCAACAAAAACTTATTATCTATAAATTTATTTGTGTCAAAAAACAAAAATTTGTCACTATGTCTAAAGGTCAGCTACCAACGATGGTGTTTCCGAACAGGTACGTTCTGGTGATCTTCTAGGAAAGATCACCAGAACTCCCACCCTTATGAGCCGGCAACGCTTTGTAATACATCAGGGCGGCGGTAATCATTATTCATCGGTGAGCCGACTGCTCGTTCGTCCGTCATAATGTGAACAAAAAAAAAATGCACATAGATTTGAAAAATCTAGAGGTACCAGCTTGGATACGAACCACCCCGTACGGAAGGCGCGTTTATATAACTAGCTCTTTGATGTTTCCGAAAACATCGAAGTATATCTAGTAGGTAATTCAAAATAGACGTGTTAAATTCTTAAGAGGGGTACAAGAGGGAATGATGGAGGTCCCGTTTGATCTCGTCTTGATCGACGGGAAGCTTTCCACAATCATAAAACAGACAGATACAGAAGTCTGTCCCGTGTATGATTTTTACTTTTTATACCTACGCTCGGCAGTCGCGCTAGGGATCTTAAAATGACGGGTAGGGCACAATAGCGACCGGATAAACCGGATATCTTTTTAACATTCGTCTCGTCGTTCAACATCTCGAAAAGAATTTATACTCAATACTTATATTTCACTTTTTGACCTGGTTCCTACTCGAAATAAGAATTATCGCTAAAACGGCCACTCATGGCGTTAATCCAAATTACGAGTGCAAACACTGATCAAGAGTTATGTTTATTTGATGAAATTTGACAAACTGGTAACTGATATGTGGCTGCCAGTACATGTTCGACCCTTTGTTTTTTGCTAAATTGTGTTTTTATGTAAAAAAAACATAACATCCTACATTACATAAATAGATAATAGCGTTACTGTATATATGGTTAACCGAGGCTACCGAAACCAAGAACAACATAATATTAATTTTACATAATTGTTGAGATGCTTACAAAAAGTTTTATTTATAGAAGTATCCATCTCCGGAATTTATTTACGAGTCTATTATATTATTCAATCTGTGGTCCCAACCGTTCCAAAATAACATGTTCGTGAGGTATCTAGGTATGTGTGCGTTGCTCGACCGCGTATTGTCTGTTTTGATTTCTGTACTTTCTGCTCTGTGTTACATCCCAG
This sequence comes from Marasmia exigua, assembly GCA_019059595.1. NCBI lineage: Eukaryota > Metazoa > Arthropoda > Insecta > Lepidoptera > Crambidae > Marasmia > Marasmia exigua. The sequence goes on along the minus strand of CM032475.1, from coordinate 5,065,213 downwards.
GGCTAGCGGATCATAGAATTGCCTTTGTTGGAGATAATTGATACGTTGGAGAGAAAAATCGGTGAAGGCTACGACTCTTATGTGTAACACTCCGCGTGGGCTGATGCAATTCAAAGGTTTTAAATTAGTATCTAATTGTTTTTAGTGAACAAATTTGTGCAGTGTTTGTGCAGTGAAGTGCCGCAAAGTGATCCTGATCTTGAATCGTTGAATTATATCGTTTTTAAAAAAGGAGAAGGTTCTCAATTCGGCATGTATTTTTTATTATATTTGTTCGCCGATTATTTTGCCATTTATGTACCGAACCTTTGCCATTTAGTTATAAAGTAGATAATTTCGGTATAGTACCATGATAAAAATATCAGGATCTGATGATGGGATCCTGGAAAAATTGAGGAGAACCCTCAAATTTTAAAGGCACACCTAATGTTTTTGTACCTTTTTTCAAAACTGCACCAGCATTTAGGCTTGATTGTATTAATTTAGTTGAAGGATCTCTTTCAATACTGTACTCACAATTAGTTTGTTAGTTATTTGGCGGGGGTAAAATGAGACTCAAAAAAGTTTGAAAAAAATATTTCTGTGAAAAAAAACCGACTTCCAAAACCTATAATGAATAAAATGTGAAAAATTATATTTTTAACACTTTATACACTTCAAACAAAATATTATAACAGTACACTCGAGAAAAGTCAATACTATCTTATAATTTAATATAACATTCAATTATTAAGGCGACGGGTAGCTCTGACCCGTCTAACTTTAGGCCAATATCCATATTGCCAGCACTCAGTAAAATATTCGAAAAAATTATATTTACTCAACTTTTATCTCATTTTAATATTAATAAATTACTGCATGAAAAACAGTTTGGATTTACTAAAGGAAAATCCACTACTGATGCAGGAGTGGCTCTTATCAAACATGTTTTTGATGCGTGGGAGAAAAAGCAGGATGCAATAGGTGTTTTCTGTGATTTGTCGAAAGCATTTGATTGCGTTAATCATGAAACACTATTGATGAAGTTACGGCATTACGGTGTATTGAATAACGCACTTGATATGATTCAATTTTATTTGGCTGATAGGATTCAAAGGGTTAATGTTAATAGAATCGACTCTGCTGGCGCTCCTCTATTAATGGGAGTGCCCCAAGGCTCAATATTGGGGCCTTTGTTGTTCTTAATATACGTAAATGACCTTCCATACTTTACGAAAGATCTATGTGAGATAGTGTTATTTGCTGACGGCACCTCTTGATTTTTAAGGTTGATAGATATAAAAAATCAATTGACGACGTAAATGATACTCTCTCACAGGTATTGCACTGGTTTACGACCAACAATTTTCTTCTTAACTCAAAGAAAACTAAATGTGTAAAATTCACCATGCCAAATGTAAGGCAGGTCGATACAAGTATTAAGATGAACAATGAATCTATTCAAATCATTAATTCCACCGTTTTTCTTGGGATAACTATAGATGTGAAATTGCAGTGGAGTCCCCATATTGCTGCCTTGGCAGGAAGACTAAGTTCCGCTGCATATGCAGTAAGAAAAATTAGGCGTCTGACTGATATCGAAACGGCAAGACTGGTCTATTTCAGCTATTTCCGTAGTGTGATGTCATATGGTCTACTGTTGTGGGGGTCTGCTGCTGACATACAAACTATTTTTGTATTACAGAAAAGGGCCATCCGCGCTATATACAGCCTTAGATCACGTGACTCACTTAGGGAAATATTTAAAGAAATAAATATTTTAACCGTGGCTTCCCAATTTATCCTCGACTGCATTATGTATGTACGTAAGAACTTGCACACTTTTCCAAAAAAGTCCGATAGTCATAGTCTTAACACCAGAAATAAACATAGGCTTGCCGTCCCGGTCCTCAGACTTCATAAAATCGGTAATTCGTTTGTTGGCTTAAGTATTAAGATATAAGCTACCACAAAATGTCATTAACCTATCACTGGATAAGTTTAAGTCCCATATTAAAACCTGCCTAATGAAGAAAGGTTACTATAGTGTACAAAACTATTTAAATGATAAGGATTCTTGGTCATGTTAATTCATTAATCTTTTGAGTTGTTATTCATAGTAGTCTATTAACTTTCATAATTGTATTTTTTTCTCTCTTCTCAATTTAAACTCTGTAACATCATCAATATTTGAAAAGAGTAACTACTGAGTTTCTTGCTGATGTCTTCTCAGTAGAAATCGACATTCCGAACCAGCGGTAGATAATATGTACTATTTTGACATTCATAAGTGTTCTGTGTGGACCTAAATTGAATAAAGATTTTTTTATCTTTTATCTTTATCTTTATCTAATCTATTCGACAACAATCGATTTTAATTGTTAGCTACTAAACGGGATCTATTTGAAACTATTTCAGGGTTACAACCTCTCGGCAAACACTTATACTATTTATTTAATAACCATGCACAAATGTTGGGTCCAACGCGTACGCGAAAAATTGATTACCGCCGAAAACGGCCACTTTTAGTGCACGGACCTAACATTTAAGCATGGTTATTTAATGAATGGTATAAATGTTTGCCAAGAGGTTGTAACCCCGAAATTGTTTAAAATAGATCCGGTTTAGTAGCCAAACATTATAATCGATTGGCGTCGCTAGTGTGCCCTACCTTAAATAGGGATTAGGCGAAGGCTTTTTTTTTCGCAGATTTTTTTTAAACTGCTTTTTTATGTCGAGTGAGTTGTCACAAACATAATCATAATCATAATCATTTATTCATTCATAAACATGGGTAAGTGTTACAAGATATTAAATAAAATATTGTTAGGTACAGCCATGATTCACCGTAAAGGTATATGAATATAAATATTAATATTTGATACATACAATACATTTCAATTATAATTCAATTTTATTATCATTACATGCATGTCAATCATATTAGATTACAATTTATTATAATAAGACATAATTTTGACACTTAACACACAAATCTAAAGTTATTTTTATAGCTTATCATCAAAGAAAGATCTGACATCATAGTAAGCTTTTTCAGCAAGAAAGCTGTATAGGGTAGTTTTAAACTTTTTATTATCATTGATTGATCTGATATACAATGGGATTTTGTTATAGATCTTTGGAGTCATGCAATTTACGCTCATTCTTTGGAGAAAGGGTTTGCATCTGTGAGTGAACTTCAATGTACCTTCACGACGACTTCCGACACTATTCATTTCAAAATAAATTGGGTTGTTTCGGACAAAGTTTGCTATTTCACTTATATACAAACATGGTTGTGTTAGAAGTTTATATTTTCGAAAGTAAGGTTTACACGAATCCTCTTGTTTTAGACCCAATATAGACCTTACACACCTTTTTTGGGCTTTGAAGACACTTTGTTTATCAGTAGTGTTACCCCAAAACATTATACCATATCTTAAGGTCGATGCGACATAGCCGTGATAGGCTGTTAGGAGCGTTTTAATACTAGCAACCTTTTTAAGTTTATAGAGGGCATAAGAGAACTGATTCAATTTTTTTATTAAATTCTCAATATGAGGTTTCCATGTTAATTTATTGTCTATAGTTAAACCTAGGAATTTGGTAGTGTCTACCTCTTTGATTACATTCCCAGCGTAGGTGATATTAAAATTTAAAGGATTGTTATTTCTTTGTTTAAAGTTAATTAAGTGTGTTTTTGTCAAATTAATTGTGAGGTTATTTAATGTCAACCATTGGATTAAAGATGTCAATGTATTTTTTATGTCAAATTGAATATTTTTCTGATCATTATAAGCAAATAAAACGGTACTGTCGTCCGCAAATATAGTCATATGATGATTGGTTACACAAGGAAGATCATTAATGTAGATTATAAAAAGAAGTGGACCTAGCACACTTCCTTGTGGTACTCCATACTGTACCAGCCTCTCTTTTGATCTATAGATTTTGTTTTCGCCAGTTTTACAATCAATTTTGGATAAATGTGTAATTTGTTTTCTATTGCTTAAGTAGCACTCAATTAGTTTTAGTGCGTTGCCTCTTATTCCATATCTTTCTAGTTTATTAAGCAATATTTTATGGTTAATATTATCGAAAGCTTTAGTCATGTCCATGAATAGCGCCAGTGTAGGTTTTCGATGTTCAACATTTTTAATAACGCGTTCTAGAAACTCATATACAGCCATATTGATTGATTTATTCTTTCTAAAGCCATATTGGTGATTTGAAAATATGTTGTTAGTTTCGAAGTAATCATTAAATTTGTTATATATAATGTATTCTATTATCTTGGAAAAAATCGAGGTTAATGAAATAGGCCGGTAGTTTTTAATGTACTTTCTATCATCCTTTTTAAATATTGGAGTAGTTATTGCTAATTTCAATGTATCTGGAAACGTTCCCTGTTCCAAACACAAATTTATAATGTAGCATAAGACTTCGGCTATTATTCTCCCTACTGCTTTGATAATTTTAGTGGAAACATCATCAAAACCGACACTATTCGTATTTTTCAGTGAGCGTATACATTTAAGAACATCGAATGGGATAATTGGTGCCAAAAATATGGAATTAGCTTGGTTATGTAGAATATAATTAGGTTTGGAATCCCTTTCAGAAACAGTTTTTGATGCATTTGTAAAAAAGTCATTGAACGCATTCGCTATTTCTGATGGTTCAGTTACCTCTGCGTTATTATTGTTTATTACACTAGTTATTTGTTCTCTAGGTAAGCTACTACTATATTTATTTATTATTTTCCATGTTGCTTGGGACTTATTTTTTGAGTGAGTCACATAATAGTCATTCTGGGCTTTTTGGGTAAGATTAATTATTCTCTTGTACCGTTTATTATAGCCCACATAAGCTGATTTATTTATTGATGATGGACGTAGACGATATTGCCATAGAAGGTGGCAGCGTTTTTTACTACAAGATTTAATGCCTTTTGAAATCCATTTTGGTTTGCTCAGAACAGGAATTTTTACTCTCATCTTTGGGAAACACAATTTGTAAAAGAGTGTAAAAAGGTCGTGAAATGAGTTGAATGCCTCATTAGGAGAGCTTGTCTTATATGCTTCATTAAAACTTAAACTCTCAATGCAGTCTTCAAATTTCTTGATGTTGGCTGGCGAATAATCCCGATGGTAAGTGTACCAGTGTTTTAGACGACAGGATTTTTTTATAGGTATCTTAAGAGTTTGAGCAGAGTGATCGGAAAATGCCAACTCTATGACTTCTCCTTTTGCACCCCGAATATTATGTATTATGTTATCTAAACACGTTTTACTGCGCAGTCTGGTGGGTTCATGAAAATGGCACTTTGTGTTGTAATTAGATAGGAGTTGATTAAATTCTCTGGATATCTTATTATTTTTGAGCACATCAATATTAAAGTCGCCACATATAATCAGTTTATAGTTGTTCTTATCACTAAGGGAGCCTAATATATTATTGAGTCTACTAAAAAATAGTGTCATTATTTCAGATTTCGACCGAGGAGGTCTGTATATACAGACTATGTATACTTTATGCTGTGGCAATTTAATTGCCGAACATTCAATCACACCCGGTATCGATTGGTTGATTATAGTATTTAGATTCTCATATTCATGATAATTTTTAATTAGGATACAGGATCCACCATGGCGTTGTTGTCTACAATAGGAGGACGCCAGCTTGTAATTGCATACGTTGAGGCGATGCAAGTCATTAACGATCATATTGTGTTCAGTTATGGCTATTACATCTACTGGAGAATGAGAATCATTGAAATTTTCTAAGCTCACCATTAGTGAGTCTGATTTATTAATTAGGCCATTCATGTTTTGATGGACAATATACAGTGAATTAAACACGAAATAAATGATCAGATGTGTTATGGTTTGATTCAATGTTGCTATCAATGACCAAATTGCAGTCATCCTGTAATCTAATCAAAGGAAATGATTCAAAATCAATGCGTATTTGTTTCATTATAGTCTGAAAAATGTTTTGCCATCCAAGGTTATTAATTCCACCTGTTGTATTCGAAAACATTTCATAAGATAGATTCATGTTGGAGTCAAAGTAGTAAACATTTTGGTATTTTTGTAATTCTACGTAGAGTAAGCTATTAAATAATTCAATTTTATAGTTATGTATTGGTGCTCCGAGTACATAGGTGGGAGTACAGACAATTAAGTTCGTAAACTCAATTTGTTTAATTAAATTCCCAATTGTATTTATCAGTTCAATGCTATTAGTCTCTTTTATATCTGAATCGCCTAGAAAAATTATACAGTAGTCGTTCATAGTATAATTTGACAATTTGTTTTTTAAGTTAGTCAAAAGTAGCTTAAGACTTATGTTAGGTGATAAGTAACGACAGAAATTGAAGTCACTTGAAAAGGTATTTTCGACGAGACGGATTGTCCCAGAGTAATGTCTGTTGCTTAGAATACAAAGTTTTCTGTTCACGTTATTTATAGATTTTCTAATTATTTTTCTTGTATTTTCTACGTTCTTTTTTGCAGGTTTGGTTGTCTTTGTCGGAGTCATTTGCTTGTTTTGTTTCTTTTTTCTTCCTGATACAGGGGCATTACTAGTTTGTTTCAAAGGGGTTAACGCACGTGATGTGGGTTCCTTTAACAATTGTTTTAATACTTGACATTCCCTTTGTTGATCATCAATTTTTCTTTTTAAATCTGAAACATGTAAGTTCAGTCTATCAATTTCTAAATGTGCACTTGCTAGTTGCGTTTTCAGGAGGCTGATTTCATCACGTAGTTCTTTATGTTCATTAATGCTAAGATCTGGAAGGCTCATGTGTGTGTTTGTTGATAAAATCAAAGAGCTATCGTTCATGGTATCCTGAAAGTGCTCCAGATTTGTTAATCTTTCTGGGTTATTTATGTGGCTCATGTCAGGACAACTTCTATTAAGCTGATCAGGAGAGGAGAGAGCTTTATTTTCCCTTTTTTCATGGTTGATCGAAGATTCTAATTCAAAGGAGGTTTCAGTTTGCAGTTTAGGAGCATTTTTATTAGTGCGCTGTGTTATATTATTTGTTTCTTCATCTGTGGGAATTTCAGCAATTTTGACTGGTTCAATTGGGCTTTGTACTTCAACATCTGATGCATTTTTTAAGCTTTCATTACGCTTCTTTTTTGAGCACAGATCACATCTCCATGCCTTTTTGTGTTCATTTGTCATCCTTACTAATATTATAAAGGCGAAAGTTTGTTTGGATGGATGTATGGATGGATGTTTGTTCCTCTTTCACGCAAAAACTACTAAACGGATTTTAATGAAACTTTACAGTTATGTAGCTTATAGATCAGAATAACACATAGGCTATAATTTATATTGATACATAAAGACCTTGCTTTTATTCGAATTACACGCAGACGAAGTCGCGGGCAAAAGCTAGTTGTGTTATAAAATCGTTGAACAGATACATTCGCGCAGTCCAAATCATACGACATTTTACATTTGAAGCAAATCATAAATTCCTTTTTAGGAAGTTTTAGCTTGCATCTGGAGCATTTACCAATATTCTTTCCTAGGTTAGGGGTCATTTTTATGAATATATTATATATGTTTTATTATTTTTAATTATTCAATCTAGAATCGGGCATTGAGATACATTTAATGACGTATTATAATTACGCTCTCCAATGTTAACTGTTTATAATATTTTTAGTTCCACTAAATGGCTGTAGATGTCGCCACTTGTCTTTTTCGCACAATCTTTATCATTGAACTTATTATTTTATACAAGTTCACAAGCACCCATCCGTCGAACATACATTCAAAAATGGATAAATGTTTCTTGCTGTCTTTGCGGGATTTGAACCGGGTGCCTCTTGAATGGCAAGCCCGTTGGTATAGCCAATACACCAAGCAGTCTATTGGTCGTGTCGCCAAAACTAGTTAGTAGGTTCTTCAAGTAACTGTTTTTTGACTGAGACTAGTAAGGTAGTGTTTTTTACTTGTATTTTTAATACACCCACATACAATTTGCTCGTATTTGCAGTTTAGAATGTATAATTGTATTTTAAAAATGGTTTAAAGTCTGCACAGTTCTTCAGAAACTTGCTTAGACCTAATAGAGTCCTAAAACTTGCGATTGTTTTTAGCCTGGTAACTATCGGCAGAATCCGTAGATCGATAAAACGCAAAACTCCGGCGTTTTATTGATTTATAGATCCGTCTGCTCGTTAGCCACCTATCACATAAAAAAACGATTAATAATCGACGTACAATCGACTATCCGGCAACACTGCTGATACAAGAAATAATAATCAATTAATCTATCTGTTGTCGATTATTCGGCGACATTAGTATACCTACACCACACCAAAACACAATATTTCACCAACCGTTAACCATCTACTTACCGTTTCTTTCCTCATGGACAATCCAGTTACGAGAGATTAGCGCCACCTAATTGCTATAGAAGGCGGGATTAACAGCTTAAGGATACTTGAGACTTCCGTAAACTGGATTACGGGATAGTTCAAGTCATTCTTCGTGACGACACGTTCTCGATCCGTTGGTGTAAGTAGGAAAATCTGGAGTCGATTTTTCTTTGTAGGTTAAGGGCCGTTTTGAGCAACCTTATTCCTATACTAAATCAAAGATAGAGCGCTGTCATTCCATACAAATATGACGTATCCACGGACAAAGATTATTTTTATTATTATTTGATAGAAATGGGGTGAGCCTTGCGTCTCATAGAAAGAAAGAAAGAAACAAACAAACAATTTATTGACCACAACACATTACACATAGAACAAAACAGAGAAAACAAGGTACAGAGACAAAGAGTTGCGGCCAACAAGGCTCAGCCTCAGCATATGCTGCAACTGCCACAAACAGCAGCTGCAGCGCTGATTTTCAGGCTGGACCTTGGTTGACACCTTTGCATTGAAAAAAAATATTATAAAAGATTGACATGCAATATATACAAGTAAAAAAAAAATGAAAAATTACATATACAAAACAAAGAAATAATAACACAGAGAAACATACATAATCAATATAAAAACACTAAAATTATATTAAAAAAACACACAAAAAAATGGCATTCGCGGGTCTCAAACCAATTTTATCATAAGCGACAGTGGCGCCATCAATTAACTGCGCGCATTATTATCTGTGCCACAGTATGTACACAATGATGGAGAAAAAACAAAACAAAAAAACATAGCCACTGCAACCAGTAGATGATCTATTGTGGCAGCTCCATAACCTATTCCAACACCTCATGTAGCTCCAGTTCCTAGATAAACCCAAGAATGGAGCTGATGGGGGAGCTTTTGATCTCATCTGCCGAGATCACGTGTGCTCCCAGGTGCCGGCTTCTGCAGCGGTGTAGCGCTGTGCACTCGTCGAGGACGTGGATAATCGTTTCCTCGTCCTCGCGACAGAACCTGCAGATTTTGGTATCTGAAAGGCCCATGTTGTGCAGGTGCTTGTTTAATTTGCAGTGCCCCGTGAGGGTCCAAGTGAGTGCCCTAACATGTCCTCTACTCAGTTTTATTATTTCTACAGCTCGTTTCTGATCGAACGCCTGTATCAACGCCTTGGACTGTTCTAGTCGAGGTAGTCTTTTCCAAAATTCAGTGCTTTGCTTATGCTCCCATTTTTTTAACTCGAACCTGACCATGCAGGCTGGATTGTCACTTATTGGATCCGGTCCGAGTAGTGGTCTCTCTGCCCCGGCCTTTGCTTGCCGTCCTTTACGGACAAATATTGGTCGTATCGGGGCTAAGTAGTAAATACATTTTTTTTGTTTATGTCATCATCATCATCAGCCTATCGCAGTCCACTGCTGAACGTAGGCCTCTCCAACGGCTTCGGCTCACCCCATTTCTATCAAATAAAAAAAAAAAAAGGCCTCTCCAATTGTTCGCCTCTGTGATCTATCCATGGCTTCTCGCATCCAGCTCTTGCCAGCCATCCTGCGCAGATCGTCCCCCCACCTAGCCAGAAGGCGCCCTACATTACGTTTGCCAAGACACGGTCTCCACTCTAGAACGCGTTTCCCCATCGGTTGTCGGTTCTGCGGCTAATATGGCCAGCCCACTGCCACTTAAGCTTCCTAATCCGGTGAGCAATGTTGATGACTTTGGTTCTCTGCCGGATCACCTCATTTCGGATTCAATCTCGGAGAGAGACGCCGAGCATTGCTCGTTCCATAGCCCGCTGAGCGACCTTGAACTTGTGGACCAGCCGTACCGTAACTGTCCACGTTTCGGCTCCATGTCATGACGGGTAGGACGCACTGATTGAGACTTTCGACTTTAGGCACTGTGGTATTGACGATACGAAGACACGACGTAGTTTTCCAAATGCTGCCCAACCTAACTGGATTCACCTCATCCCCGAAGTTGTTTTTACCCAATTGCTAAGTCTGCCCGAGGTATACTTATTTTTGAACAGCTCCGAGGACGGCGTCGTGAATTGCAATCGGTTCCGGTAGAACATGTTTATTGAACATGACCTTGGTTTTGTCCAAGTTCATCCGTAGGCCGATGCATTTAGAAGAGTCAGCCAGGTCATTCAGCATCTGTTGTGTGTCGTCTGCAAATCGCAGGTGAGAGATGTATTCGCCATTGATGTTGATGCCACGTCTCTTCCAGTTCAGCGTCTTGAACATATCCTCCATTGCATTTGTGAACAATTTCGGGGAGATGACGTCCCCTTGTCTCACTCCTCGATGCAATGGTATAAGACTTGTTTGCTGATTCTGTACTTGGACGGACATAGTAGCGGCATCATAGAGACATCTCATCACCTGGATATATCGCCAATCGACTTGGCATCGCTGCAGGGACTCCAGAACAGACCAGATTTCAACCGAGTCAAAGGCTTTCTCATAATATACAAATGCTAGATACAGGGGCTGATTATACTCTTCTGTCTTCTGTACAATCTGCCGCACTGTGTGGATGTGATCTATGGTGCCGTATCCGCTCCGAAATCCAGCCTGTTCCGGTGGTTGGAATTTGTCGAGTCTCCGCGCAAGACGGTTCGTGATCACTCTTGAGAACAGCTTATAGACGTGGCTTAGAAGGAAAATGGGTCGATAGTTCTTCAAGTGGGTTTTGTCCCCTTTTTTGAAAAACAAGACGACCATACTCTTACTCCACGCCTCCGGAGTTCTCCCTTCGAAGAGGACATCGTTAAAGAGCTTTTGGAGTTCCCTCAGTACGAGTTATCCTCCAGCTTTCAATAACTCTGTTGTAACGCCATCCTCTCCAGGGACTTTTCCATTTTTCAGCTGTCCAAGAGCAATCTCGATTTCGCCAATGCTGACTTCTGGCAAGTCTTCGGTGAAATGGCTTATTAATGTGGCCCTAGAGTCCTCATTTTCGGGATCAGGTCGAGATGCATGCGAAGCGTATAATCGGCCATAGAAGTCTTCCACTTCTCGAAGGACCGCCGCCGGTTTATTTCATAATTACTTCTAATCAATCATCATCATTTTGAAGCACTTGGCATAACTTGTTATGAATTTGATAATATTCCCTCCAATACAGATCCAACTTGTCGATTCGTTTCTGGATATTTTCGGATGTCTTGCGTTCCGAACCGTTTTTCTTGAAGTTACGCTACATTCATTACTTCTGAAAGTTGCTTTTGATTTGCGAGTACTTCCATTGTTAATATAAACATACCAGCGGCGCTAGTTTCGTCAATGTATAGCTTTAAGGTGACGGGTAGGGCACACTTTAATTTTTAGCTACTAATCTGGATCTATTTTAAGCAATTTCGGGATTACAACCTCTCGGCAAACACTTTTTCGCGTACAAAAACGGCCCCAACATTTGTGCATGGTTATTTAATAAATAATATTTAAAGTGTTTGCAGAGAGGTTTTAACCCCGAAATTGTTTAAAATAGATTTTGTTTAGTCGCTAAAATTTAAAATCGATTGGCGTCGCTAGTGTGACCTTAAGATCCGACCGTACTATAGCGTCAAAATATATTTCGTATGAAATTGGATAGTAGATGGTAGATGTGATGTGGTGTTGGCGAAGGATGCTCCAAATCCCATGGACTGCTTTCTGTACAAACGAATCCATCCGCTAAGAACTCCACATTAAAACTAGGCCGCCTACCACCTGTCTGAGAAGAATCCTGGAGTTTTTTGGTCGCATAGCCCGGACAGATGGATATAATATGGAACAGCTGATGGTCACCGGTAAGGTGGATAGAAGGGGACCCAGAGGTCGTTGCCCTATCAGATGGTCAGACGAAATACGTTCGACACTGGACAACAAGCTGTATAATGCCCTCAACATTGCAAAAAATAGTCTATCATAAAGAGAAAATTGACCGCCCACGGGAGGAATCACGCCCCTTAGTAATGAGGAAATCGACTAGAGAAAGAGAGGATGGTATGGTTGCGACGCTGCAAAGCAGAGGTGCGGTCCTACATTTACTGTTACCAGTAACTTTTCCTTCCTCCACTAAAATCGCATCGCGTCGCATCTGCAGCAAGCGCAACACGCATCGCAGCTGTTTTGATTTTCATCGCAGTCGCGGCGCGACCGAATGAAACTTCATTCGGCAATCGTACGCTAGACGCTTACCAAGCAATTCATAGGGATGCGACTAGTTGGAATTTCAGTTAATATCTGCGTCAATTTTTCTTTACAAAAATACAACTAATTGTAAAAGTTATTGTGTAATTTACCGTGGGAGATCCACGCTTCGGCTCTACCGGAGTGATACCACGGCCTCACAGAAAACGGGCGTGAAGCAGCACTGTGCTGTGTTTTTCTGCGTGAGTGAGTGTACTGGAAGTCCGATCCAGGGGAAAGGGGGGTTAAAAGGTTGCCAGCGTATTTGTGACTGCGACACTGGAGTCGCGGGTGTCTATGGGCAGAGGCAATCGCTACCCATCAGGCGATCCGTCTGTTCGTCTGCCACTTATCACATTAAAAAAACAATGAACATACAAGATACAATTAATCGTCTAAATAGCATTTAGTATCAGAATTGCAACAAAATAAAATTTAAGTGAAAAACAATTCTTAGTTTTCAAGGCAATTATGTAATACTATTTGGCACTCTACTTTCTGAAGTAGCCGTAAACATTCCTAAAAATGTATAGAATTTGGACCTAACTTTTATAAACTCTTTTCATTTTTTGTTTTCAAGGAGGAAGGAACAAAACGGAATTACTCGTAATTTAATTTTGAACATGTTTTTTAATGTGAAAGGGAGACAAACGAATAAGCGAGTCACCTGATGGTAAGTGATCATCGCCGCCCATGGACACCAGCCACACCAGAGGGAGTGGAGATGCGTTGCCGACCTTTTAGGAAGGCTCCTTTCTTGAAGATCTCACTATCGTACCGGTTCGGAAATATCGCTGCGGTAAGTTGATTCCACAATGAGGAGGTCCGCGGCAAAAAATGACGTGTAAAGCGCACTGTGGTGGACCTCCACCCATCAGTTTGTGTGTAATATCCGTCTAAACTACACAAGATTTCCCTCAGCAATGAGGACATTATAAATAGGTGTATTTTTAATATTTTATCGAATTTCTAAAAAATACAAGTTAATAGTCACATCCCTATACTCAATGGACCCGCTGTCGCGTTACCAAAAATGAAATTGCGCACCGAAATCAACTATTCCTCTGAATCGATATTTTTTTTCGCTCGCTCTGAATCTAGCAGCCGTAGTAAATCAAAATTGACGCGTTTTATATTTCAACGCGTTAGTTAGAGTTTTATTTCGATCCAATCGGACGGAATGCTTTTGTCCAAGTTTATTTCGGCTTACCCACTGTGTAATGATGGTGAGAATTTCACAGATGTAATTTTTTCCTATTGAATCAATCTAGGACCTTTTTAAGAGAAATCTTCAAAAGAGATTGCTCGATCTACTTTGAGGTGTCCTCTTAAAAGAGTTCGGCAAAACTTCAATAGACCCGTCTATTGTAGATTTGCTGAACTCTTTTAAGAGAATCTCTAAATATTTGACATTGGCGGAATCACATTCGACGGCCCGTAACCGTGCGCGGGATGAGTCCATAAAAATAAAAAATAGGACCTTTTAACAGTAAAAATATCTGTGGAAAAATATCTTCCCTATCATAAAAAAACACTCTGGGATATTTATTACTTATTTATTATAAACCAAATGCGATAAATTAACATAAGGTACAGACAGTATCAAAAGTAGCTTAACACTTTAGTACCTACCATGTCAGCGTAACATTTTTACGAACCCCTTGGAAACTGCCTATAATAGGCAGAACAGTTACTTTGACATGGTTCTAAAGTGTTAAGCTACTTTTGATGCTGACTGTACTTCATAGATTTTTTTTTCTATACTTATTAGAGCAGTTTTTTTTGCTATAATATTAATTATTCTACTGTACTGTATCAGCCTACATACTGTCCCACTGCAGGGCAAATGTCTCCATCATATAAATCATGTCATCGCTACTGACGATGATGGGATTAGGCTTAATCACCACGCTTACCAAAAGCATTATATTAAAAGCAAACAATAAATGCACGTTTATTTTAAAAACATAATACAGCATTACACGTATACGATTTTTTTTCTTTCACTGTTGCCTTAATGATGTCCAGGAGAAACAGAACCTCGGCAGGGAGTTCTATTCCTTAGCTGTCCGCATTGTAAATGTGGAAGCGAATCGGTTCGTGCGGATAAAGGGCACTTTAACCACATAAGTATGAAAGCCCTCGCCGCGCCTTGTCGTCCGGCTATGGAATGTGCTGAGGGGGGATCAAATTATGCAGAACCTCCACACACTCCCAAGACCGAGAGACATGCCACACGTCAGCGGTGGTCGAGGCAATCACCGAAGAGCCTCTTCGCACGTCGCTCTATTGAGTCCAGCGCGTTCAACTTCAGACGCATATAAATTTAGACTCTCTTAAAACGATATCAGTTGTAAAACTTACACATCTGGGGCACGTCCAGTACTCCCGCCAAGACGAGCCAAGTTTTCAATTTACTACAAATTACTGAAAATTGGTGTTGAGTATTTAATCGACGCATCGTTTCCAGACGGCAGCCAGCTGGCAGCGACCTCTAACGATCTGAGATAGGAAGCTCTAAATTGTGCATTGCAGTAAGTATAAGGAATTTATAAGTAATATTGTCTTTTTTCACGCCGTGTGGTCCCCGGCAGAGTAGAATAGGCCACCCTCACTCTTACCGAGGTGTCGTAAAAGGCGACTAAGGTAAAGCTGCTGGCATGAACATCAGCACCTAGAGAAGGAAAACTCTGCATTTATATCAAAACCCTCGCCAACCCGTCTGCCAAGCGTGGTGAGTATGGCAATTACTCCTCATGTGATTGAGGGAGGCCCGTGCCCCAGACGATTGTCTTTTGCTTTAAAAAGCAAAAGACTTATATATTATCAAAAAGCAATGCAATTACCTACTTATCTATGTTTTGGGTAAATTCTTAGTGTCAGTCCGGAGTCTGGAAGTTGGCGCTCTTATACCCGCGTCTCGTTGGTCCTGCCCGATCACTCTTCTGTCGCACTAGTGTGCCATCGGATTTTTTATAGAGGCTCAGTATATAAGATCTCCTCAGCCTGATGGTAAGCAAGATAAGAGCCCAAGTTGCAATTACAACGGAGGCGATGTCAAGGTATCATCTCCATTAAAAGATAGCCGAAAAACGCTATATAAATTCTATAGACTATGAAGATGCCTAATAGAAATATTAATTAAGTTTAAGTTACTTAAAGAAGCTCGTGTTCTAAAATGGTTTTCGATGCATATCTTTTCGTATTTTTATTATGTAATCATACATGTCTTGTTGGTGAACCTAAATAAAAAATAAATAAATACATGTAAGGTGTTCTCAATAATGCTAATTAAACTTTTTTAGTTAAGGAGGAATGTATGTCATGTAAATATCGGTATCATCAAAATGGCTAACTGGGCCAATGTTCGTGTCATAAGCAAGCTGGTTTATTTGTATTATTAGTTAGTCTACATTATTTACATGCGCTTAAGAATAGGTCTTTGTATTTTATTTTATTTGTATAAACGCTATTTAGATGTAATGTTAATTTATTGCTGCAAATGTTGGTTAAGTTGTTTTGTTCCAATAGAATGATATAATTAGTAGCGTAGAGTAATATTAAGTCGAAATTTATTGTTTTATCAATAAAGTTGTTTTCAGGACCAATATTTTAGCCTGAAACATAGAGTATCCTAGTCCAGGCAAAATGTCAGATATAAGCACTAATATATAAGATTAAGATCATAAGTTTGTACTAGATTTAAGTTATTTGCAATAAATATTCTATTCTTTTTCATTCTATTCTATTACCGGATGGCGCAATTGGTAGTGACCCTGCCTCTTACGTCAAAGGTCGTGGGTTCGATCCCCACCCTGGACAAACATTCGTGCGATGAACACTTGTGTTTGTTCAGTGTCTGGGTGTAATATATGTATTTAAGTATACATTTGTGTTCCTCTGTTGTCTGATATCTGTAACACAAGTACTTAAGCTACTTAGTACAGAATCAGGTCAACGTATGAGATGTTGAGAGAATTATTTATATTACATTCTATTCTATTCTATTCCATCAGCACCGCCGTACTGGTCCGCGACATTATTGCCTATTACCGTAACCGTAATCGGTTGGAGGATATTATTATTCACTATCTACGTATAAAATTACAAAGAACTATTGTATATTTACAAAAAATATTATTAATCAAACAGTGTATAATATAATACAGTATTAGTGATTAAAAGAGTTATATTGAATCTTTTATATGAGAGCAATTTTACAACGCAGTTAGAAATCATTTGTTATTTTTTTGGAAGCGGAAATTGGAAACAAGTGTTGCTCAAAATAAGAAAATAAAAACAAAAATTAACCGGATATCTCTTTAACAATGTCGAAGCTGCAGCCTCTCGGAAAACACTATATACTATTTATTTAATACTTAATACTTGACTTTTGGGTTTGCTTTTATACTCGGAATTTTAATTACCGCCAAATACGGCCACTTATAGGATTAATCTAAATTTCGGGTGCTAAAACAGATAAAAAAGTAGTGTTTGCTTAGGGCCGATTTTTTGATCCGTAGTTAAACTGAACTAATGGTTTAAAAATGTATCTAACCAATGGTCAAATATCGACAAAATGTGTTTATTGAACTATAGTATACTTAGCCAATAGTAAATATTATAAGGAATTACGTCACTTTGAGGTTGTCACTCGGACTATTGGTTAGAGAGTTGACTATAGTTAATTTGACCAAAAGGTAACTACGGATAAAAAAATCGTCCCTTAGAGAGTCCCGCTCCGACATTGTTTAAAATAGATCCGGTTTCGTAGCTAACAATTTAAATCGCTCGATGTCGCAAGTTAGGGCTATGTACCCGTCGCCTTAAAAACGATAACAATAACCATAGACCTATCCGCGTGCCATAAACAATTTTACTCCACATGCTTACTGTGCCTTACTAAATCATACGAGGTCGTTATTGGACAGTCTTATTGCCCCGATATTACAGCCTTTATTTAGACATAATGCTCGGATAAATACAATTGCTGTAACATTTTGTTATTATTTCCCCTCTGTTATTTGTGGTCGTATTCTTCCCGCCGTTGGAGCCGTGATTTAAGGGCTCTTATGTTTTATGGGGTTAATTAATTTTGTTAGAAACAAGAGCTGGTTATGTGGAACGGTGTTTGCGTACTAAGTGGAAGGGTGGGCACCTTAATGTGTGCCGCAGGGTTGTCTACTATTGCCAAAGTTGTAAATATGTCAAGAATCCAGAAGAGAAATAAATTTGGTAGCTTAAACTACCCCACTGCTGGGTCAAAATCACCAGAAACAAACAATTGAGACGTCACATTGTCTTAGTCCTAAACTAAGGTTTTTCCTTGTGGAAACTAGTAACAATGAAAGGACCATTACCACCCAGAAGAGGGTTGAAAAACGGCTTGAATTCCGTCTTAGAGAGTTGGGAGAAGTTGAAAACCAGTGCAGACCGAGAAGTTTCCCTCAAGGCTATGCTGCATTGAGGGAAACTTGACTGTGACTCCACTGCTGTCGTGGATGTCCATGGGCGGTGGCAATTGCTTGCCATCAGGTGATCCGTCTGCTTGTCTGCCACCTATCACATAAAAAAAGTTTAATTCTAAGTGTTAATTTTAGCACGAATTTGTGACACGTGCTGTCACAAATTCGTGCTTAGTGTTCAAAATGTAGTCCATAAATATTGTTCATTATAGGCCCTTTCACGGTCCACTAGTGATACTAATAGATTTCTAGAGAGATCTAGGGATGATTTGTGACATATATGACGTGTGCCATATTAGTTTGAAAAATCATAAATCGCTTTTTTATTTTAAATGTCTTGATATAATTTTCAGTTATTGTCTGAATGGGGGCTATAGCGTGTGAAATATCCGCTAGATGGCGTGACAGTGAACCGAGGTCCAACAACAACATCATTGGCTGATTTATTCGTTAATTCACAATT
This sequence comes from Marasmia exigua, assembly GCA_019059595.1. Classification (NCBI taxonomy): domain Eukaryota; kingdom Metazoa; phylum Arthropoda; class Insecta; order Lepidoptera; family Crambidae; genus Marasmia; species Marasmia exigua. The sequence continues at coordinate 5,046,729 of CM032475.1, read as the reverse complement.
TGACATTATCACGTCTATAAATACCCAATCACCTTGTAGATGGACCTCAGGCCTATAGTACGCCATCTTGCGGTGCGGATTTTTTACAAAAACCGGTGGCCGCGTCACTGATTCGTAAAAGGACTTTTAACGAAACGTTAAGTTTAATCAAGTAAATTAATGTAAAGATGTATCACAAAACCTTTCTTTCACGCGTTCTATAACTTTAACGTTATTTCTTGTAGATCTTATTACAACGGGCAAGATTCCGTGAAAAATATTATTCCATGATTAGAGGCCGAAATATAAAACGCTTTGTAAACAATGCCCTTTTTGATGTTAATGAAGCAATGACACACTCAAAAACTTAACAGTAAGGAGTGTAGGTGTGTATCCGTCTAACAAGAGGGGGTGTATGAACGAACATAGGTAGGTTTGACCGTGGAGTGCCACGCTTCGGAATAGACCGGCTCGGCCGGAGTGATACCACGGCCTCACAGAAAATCGGCGTGATGCAGCAGTGTGATTTGTTTCACTGCGTGAGTGAGGGTACCGGAGGGTCAATTCCGGTACCCTGGTTTAATAAAGGTTGGCAGACTCCATTGACGTCGTGGGTATCCATTAGCAGTGGTAATCGCATACCATCGGGTGATCCGTCTGCTCGTCTGCCACCTATCATATAAAAAAGGTGTTTTGCAATAGTCTCACGGCCACTGCAAGTCTACTTAACTCATCCAGTTAATGGAAAATACTTCTTTATACGAATCGAAGGAGTTAAAACTCGGTGGGGTTTTTTGTTTCATTACCGAGTTCCTATGGCCCGCTTCCAATTCCATCGTCAAAACAGCTCCAATATCATGTTAAATTTGCTTTATCATCCGATATTTCAGCCTAATCGGTAGTCGGTAAGTGGGTCATTAACTTGCAAGATTCCATTACAGACAAAAGGACAGATGAAACTAAATAAAACATTATAACATTGGTCTGCCATGGCTCATCTTTAAGCAAAATTGGTGGACAGAAGAACATGAAACATAACTTGGCAAAATACCATATAAATATTATAAGACAACCAAGTTTTATTTTCTGTTCTTCTCGTGACCCACGAGCGACTCCTATAGGTACCCTCGATCTGTGTGGAGAACATTGGGGGAGGCCTATGTCCAGCAGTGGGCGTCTATTGGCTGCAATGATGATGATAATATTTTTTTTATGTGATAGGTGGCAGACGAGGAGACGGATCTCCTGATGGTAAGCAATTCCGCCGCCCATGGACACCCGCAACACCAGTGGAGTCACAAGTTCGCTGCCAGCCTTTTCCCTTTCCCCCCATTGGGCCTCCGGTAACCTCACTCACACGGCGAAACACAGCGCAGGCGCTGCTTCGCGCCGGTCTTCTGTGAGGCAGTGGTATTACTCCGGTCGAGCCGGCCCATTCATGCCTAAGCGTGGCTCTTCCACATTAAGACTTTAAAAAAGGAGGAAGTTCTCGATACGTCAGGATCTTTAAAAAAAAAAATACTCAGGAAAACACAGCGCAGGCTCTGATTTACGCTGGTTTTTTTTAACCCGTGATCCGAGATTTTTTTTCTCAGAAGATGTTTTACGGAAACTTATTTTACTGATCCCGTGTCGTTGGACAGGGCGTAAATTCGATTAAACACGAATTGTGAATTTGAGCAAAAGAAATTGTGAATCCATGAAAAGATTCTGTTGGCAGAGATTTCCTTTTGTTATCATGTAAATAGAAAATTATATTTATCCGCTTATTAGGTACATACATAATGACAATATTTTGTTATTTATTCCAATATATAAGATTATACGGTCATGACCTTATTTTAGCTTCTTAGGATTTCAAATGAAGAACATTAAAGTTAAAGCAAAAAAAAAACTCTGAATTCAATCTAGGTCCATACAGAACACTTATGAATGTCAATATAGGTACACATATTATCATCTACCGCTGGTTCGGAATGTCGATTTCTACTGAGCAGACACTAGCAAGAAACTCAGTAGTTACTCTTTTCAAATATTGATGATGTTACAGAGTTGCAGTTGAGAAAAAAAAAACAATTATCGATGTTAACAGACTACCATTAATAACAACTCACAAGACTAATCGATTAACATGACTAAGAATCCTTATCATTCAAATAGTCTTGTACACTATAGTAACCTTTCTTCATTAGGCAGGTTTTTAATAATAGACTTAAACTTATCTACTGATAGGTTAATGACATTTTGTGGGAGCTTATTGAATATCTTAATACTTAAGCCAACAAAGGGATTACCGATTTTATGAAGTCTGAGGACTGGGACGGCAAGTCTATGTTTATTTCTGGTGTTAAGGCTATGACTATCGGGCTTTTTTTTAGAATTGTCTATGGAATCTACTACATAATTAAGTACTTTTAAACGAAAATCGCTCGCACTCACAACACAAAAATGGCGCCATTTCATACAAAAAAACTACACAAGTGATTTTGTTATTTAGATGGTTATGCCCCAAATACCTCTTTAGTACATAAATTGAAACACCCAGTTGGTCTAGTGGTTTAAGTACCGAGCCGTGATCTCGGGGTCCGAGGTTCGATTCCTGAATCGAGCAAAGGTATGTTTCTAATTTTTTGAACATAGCTCGGGTTTGTGATCACCAATCCGCATTAGGCAAGCGTGATTAAGCCTAATCCCACCATAGTAACGATGACTTGATTTCTGTGGTCGAGGCCTTTGCTCTGCAGTGGGGCAGTATATAGGCTGATACTTACCTAAATTGAAATGAGGAAAATGTCAACTGAGATAAAATGTGCCTCGGAAGTCAAGTCTGGCTAAACTCATAAAACCTGTAATAGTTGTAGTATCTAGAGACAGCCTCACTAAGACCGTGGGAGAGCCGCGCTTTTGCATGAATGGGCCAGTTCTACCGGATTGATAGAGATTTAAGTAAAAATGTTCATACGTATCAACAACAGCAGTTTAAATTAATTTTTGGACTTTTTAAATTTTGTCAGGGGTTTTACATTTTTGATTTCTTTTTCTTTTTAAAGATACTCTCTTATTTTTATTTTACTTAAGTACAAATCAGTTCCCGCTTTTAATAGCACCCCTCTCAAGTATATACTATAATTTATTATTTCGCCATTTCATGGGGACGGGCATCTTGGATTTGAATTTTTTATATTGTATATTATTCTACTACTCAAACCCTTTTATTTGATATCTATATCGAGGGGGTTTGCCATACAATACATAGGTATGTCAAAATGTCGGATTAATATAGGTTAAAATTAATCAAGACGGGAATTAACACGATATTTAGTATGTTCTACAACATTGTGTACTCACATATTTTACGGCTACGTTACAAGCAGCCGTGGTCACGAGTGGACTCAAGACCACGGCTGCTGTAACGTAGCCGAAACGTCGAGTAAAATATGTGAGTACACAATGTTGTATCACATAATAAATATCGTGAATTGATCGGGAGTGTTCTTAGCTATGTTAGATGGATATTGATCAAAGATGGCCACCGCCACAAAATGTCGGATTAACCTATGTTCAATATTTTTTTTAAATGCTCGCGTTGCATTATAACTATAATTAACTGACCGGATGGCGCAATTGGTAGTGACCCTGCCCATTACGCCAAAGGTCGTGGGTTCGATTCCCACCCTGGACAAACTTTCGTGCGATGAACACTTGTGTTTGTGCAGTGTCTGGGTGTAATATATGTATTTAAGTATATATTTGTGTTCCTCTGTTGTCTGATAGGTATCTGTAACACAAGTGCTTAAGCTACTTAGTACGGAATCAGGTCAATGTATGAGATGTTGTGAGAACTATTATTATTATTATTAATCAAGACGGGAATTAACACGATTTTTATTATGTGATACAACATTGTGTACTCACATATTTTACTCGACGTTTCGGCTACGTTACAGCAGCCGTGGTCACGTGCGGACTCAAGTCCGCGGAGTGGACTCCACCGCCATAAAATGTCGGATTAATATAGGTTAATCCGACATTTTGGTGTCGTTTCATCCAGATTCAAAAAAATATCAAAATCGGTT
>CM032475.1:5022813-5035041 GCA_019059595.1 Marasmia exigua | reverse complement strand
AGTGGAAGGTGGGCACCTTAATGTGTGCCGCAGGGTTGTCTACTATTGCCAAGGTTGTAAACATGTCAAGAATCCAGAAGAGAAATAAAATTGATAGCTTAAACTATCCCACTGCTGAGCCAAAATCAGAAACAAACAATTGAGACGTCTCATTGTCTTAGTCCTAAACTAAGGTTTTTCCTTGTGGAAACTAGTAACATCGAAAGGACCATTACCACCCAGAAGAGGGTTGAAAAACGGCTTAAATTCCGTCTTAGAGAGTTGGGAGAAGTTGAAAACCAGTGCAGACCGAGAAGTTTCCCTCAAGGCTATGCTGCCTTGTGGGAAACTTGACTGTGACTCCACTGCTGTCGCGGATGTCTATGGGCGGTGGCAATTGCTTACCATCAGGTGATCCGTCTGATTGTCTGCCACAAGTTAAAAGTTTAATTCTAAGTGTTAATTTTAGCACGAATTTGTGACACGTGCTGTCACAAATTCGTGCTTAGTGTTCCAAATGTAGTCCATAAATATTGTTCATTATAGGCCCTTTCACGGTCCACTAATGATACTAATAGATTTCTAGAGAGATCTAGGGATGATTTGTGACATAAATGACGTGTGCCATATTAGTTTGAAAAATCATAAATCGCTTTTTTATTTTAAATGTCTTGATATAATTTTCATTTATTGTCTGAATGGGGGCTATAGCGTGTGAAATATCCGCTAGATGGCGTGACAGTGAACCGAGGTCCAACAACAACATCATTGGCTGATTTACTCGTTAATTCACAATTTGACATTATCACGTCTATAAATACCCAATCACCTTGTAGGTGGACCTCGGGCCTATAGTACGCCATCTTGCGGTGCGGATTTTTCACAAAAACCGATGGCCGCGTCACTGATTCGTAAAAGGACTTTTAACGAAACGTTAAGTTTAATCAAGTAAATTAATGTAAAGATGTATCACAAAACCTTTCTTTCACGCGTTCTATAACTTGAACGTTATATCTTGTAGATCTTATTACAACGGGCCAGATTCCGTGAAAAATATTATTCCATGATTAGAGGCCGAAATATAAAACGCTTTGTAAACAATGCCCTTTTTGATGTTAATGAAGCAATGACACACTCAAAAACTTAACAGTAAGGAGTGTAGGTGTGTATCCGTCTAACAAGAGGGGGTGTATGAACGAACATAGGTAGGTTTGACCATGGGAGTGCCACGCTTCGGAATGGGCCTGACAAAAAATCGGCGTGATGCAGCACTGTGATTTGTTTCACTGCGTGAGTGAGGGTACCGGAGGGTCCATTCCGGTACCCTGGTTTAATAAAGGTTGGCAGACTCCACTGACGTCGTGGGTATCCATTAGCAGTGGTAATCGCATACCATCAGGTGATCCGTCTGCTCGTCTGCGGACGGCCACTGCAAGTTTACATAACTCATCGAGTTAATGGAAAATACTTCTTTATACGAATCGAAGGAGTTAAAACTCGGTGGGGTTTTTTGTTTCATTACCGAGTTCCTATGGCCCGCTTCCAATTCCATCGTCAAAACAGCTCCAATATCATGTTAAATTTGCATTATCATCCGATATTTCAGCCCAATCGGTAATCGGTAAGTGGGTCATTAACTTGCAAGATTCCATTACAGACAAAAGGACAGATGAAACTAAATAAAACATTATAACTTTGGTCTGCCATGGCTCATCTTGAAGCAAAAGTGGTGGACAGAAGAACATGAAACATAACTTGGCAAAATACCATATAAATATTATAAGACAACCAAGTTTTATTTTCTGTTCTTCTCGTGACCCACGAGCGACTCCTATAGGTACCCTCGATCTGTGTGGAGAACATTGGGGGAGGCCTATGTCCAGCAGTCGGCGTCTATTGGCTGCAATGATGATGATAATATTTTTTTTATGTGATAGGTGGCAGACGAGCAGACGGATCTCCTGATGGTAAGCAATTCCGCCGCCCATGGACACCCGCAACACCAGTGGAGTCACAAGTTCGCTGCCAGCCTTTTCCCTTTCCCCCCATTGGGCCTCCGGTAACCTCACTCACACGGCGAAACACAGCGCAGGCGCTGCTTCGCGCCGGTCTTCTGTGAGGCAGTGGTATTACTCCGGTCGAGCCGGCCCATTCATGCCTAAGCGTAGCTCTTCCACATTAATACTTTAAAAAAGGAGGAAGTTCTCGATACGTCAGGATCTTTTAAAAAAAATACTCAGGAAAACACAGCGCAGGCTCTGATTTACGCTGGTTTTTTTACCCGTGATCCGAGTTTTTTTTTCTCAGAAGATGTTTTACGGAAACTTATTTTACTGATCCCGTGTCGTTGGACAGGGCGTAAATTCGATTAAACACGAATTGTGAATTTGAGCAAAAGAAATTGTGAATCCATGAAAAGATTCTGTTGGCAGAGATTTCCTTTTGTTATCATGTAAATAGAAAATTATATTTATCCGCTTATTAGGTACATACATAATGACAATATTTTGATATTTATTCCAATATATAAGATTATAAGGTCATGACCTTATTTTAGCTTCTTAGGATTTCAAATGAAGAACATTAAAGTTAAAAGATAAAAAAACTCTGTATTCAATTTAGGTCCATACAGAATACTTATGAATGTCAATACTGGTACACATATTATCATCTACCGCTGGTTCGGAATGTCGATTTCTACTGAGAAGACACTACTAGCAAGAAACTCAGTAGTTACTCTTTTCAAATATTGATGATGTTACAGAGTTTCAGTTGAGAAAAAAAATACAATTATCAATGCTAACAGACTGCTATGAATACTCACAAGACTAATCGATTAACATGACTAAGAATCCTTATCATTCAAATAGTCTTGTTCACTATAGTAACCTTTCTTCATTAGGCAGGTTTTAATAAGAGACTTAAACTTATCTACTGATAGGTTTATTTATTTATTTATTTATTTATTTATTTGGATCACCAACATAAGTTACAGCAATTATACATAATTAACCTAAGATTAAACAAAAATCTAACTGTACTTATAATAACAGGTAATCACAGCATTCGTAAAAATTAAAAATATGTAGTTACAAATTATAAAAAAAAAACAATTAAATTACAAAGACTTAGAAATAAAAACAAATTTTAATAAATACACAGCAAATAAGAAAAAAAAATAAAGAAATAAAACATTACTGTATATCACTATTTCTGAGGAGACATAGAAATTTGGGAAGACCTTGAGAATGAATATCAAGCTCGGGTATTATTTTAATAAGTTCGTTGTAGAGGCGAGATATACGTATGATAGGTGAGTCGCGGCCCATTCTCGTTCTGCAAAACTGCTTTCTGAATAACCCACAAGGGTACCGAGGTATTCTGTTCGGAATATTGAAGTTTAGTTTACTAAGCAACATGGGGCAATCTATTTTGTTGTTTGTGAGTTTGTGAAGGCAAGACATATCCGTGTATATACGTCGTACTGAAAGTGGATCAAGCCTATAATGTTTTGATTTATCTGCATAAGATGTTAGATTACTAGGGATCCCGAACCGGTAAGTCATGTGTCTAATCAGTTTTTTTTGGACTTTTTCTAAACGGTTCACGTGCAATTTGTAGCCTGGACACCATACTGGACTGCAGTATTCCAGCTTGCTTCTCACGTAACTATTATACAGGAGAGTGACTGAGGTGGGTTTTTTGAAGTCTCTAGTAGTTCGTAGGATAAAACCTAATGATTTGTTAGCCTCTTTTATTATTTTATCAACGTGATCAGTAAATCGTAGTTGACTGTCTATCAAAACACCCAAATCCCTAATAACCTTGACCTCCTGAAGCATGTTTCCCGTGATAGTATAACATGAGTGAAGCTTATTCTTTTTTTTGGTAAATTTTATGTGCCAGCATTTATTTGAGTTTAGCACCATCTTGTTTTTATCACACCATTTCTGAAGACTATCGAGGTCTTCTTGCAAATAAGCTGAATCACTGGTGGATGATACTATTCTCATCAATTTTAGGTCATCCGCAAAAAGGAAAATTTTACTATGTTTAATGACATTTGCTACATCATTAATAAAAATGTTAAAAAATAGGGGCCCCAGAACTGAGCCTTGCGGGACACCCGATACTGCAATAAAGGGTTCCGATTGCTCACCATCTACCACAACCCTTGAAGGACGGTTTGTGAGGTAGGATCTACACCAGTCCAGCAGATTGTCCGTTACTCCAAACCTATACAGCTTCTCTATGAGAAGGGCATGGTTAACTTTGTCGAAAGCCTTTGAAAAGTCCGTGTAAATTGCATCCACTTGAAGTCCCATATCAACAGCATCTCTCAGTTCTGATGTGAATAGTATCAAGTTGGTGTTGGTTGATCGGTTTTGCATAAATCCATGTTGGTGTTCCGTTATATACTTGTGCATATGCCTATACATAGCAGAGTGTACTAGTGTTTCAAAGACTTTTGACACAGCTGCAAGTATGGAAACAGGTCGATAGTTGGCTACGCAATCTTTTTTCCCGTTCTTGAAAATGGGAACTACTCGTGCTGACTTCCACAAATCAGGGAATGAGCCGTTATATAGCGAGAAATTATAAAGTATTGACAGTGGAAAAGCAAGCGTATGTGCACATTTAACCAAAAAAAGAGGATGGATATTATCAGGGCCCGTTCCCTTTTTGGTATCCAGTTTCTCCAATTTTTTTTTCACTTCATCTGGGCTGAACTGAATAGATTGCATTAAATCCACTTTATCTATGTCCGAGAAGAGACCACTATTAGAAACCTCATTACTATCAACATATGAGTCGTAAACTGAGGCAAAATGAGTCGCAAACATATCAGGAATTCGGTCTGTCTCAGATGATGATATTCCATTTAGTTTCATTATACCCGGATATGATGAACTATTCCTCCTCAAGTTCTTGACATGCGTCCAAAAGTATTTCGGGTTGATTTTTATTTCGTTCTCAATCGTATTTATGTAATTATTATAGCATTGTTTGATTAATTTGTTGCAATCGTCCCGCAAATATTCAAATTCTATTTTATCGAGTGGGTTTTTAAATTTTTTGTATTTTTTATGATACTTATACTTTTTCTTTAAAAGATGTATTAATTGTGGTGAAAACCAGAGGGGATAAGATCCTGAGGGAGTTCTTGTCTTGGGAACATGTTGAGCAATAGTATCGTTCAAGATTTCGTAGAATCGAGTCACCCTATCATTAATATCGTTACAGTTACTAAACTCATCCACCCATGGTACCGATTTAAGATAGTCATTGATTATCAAATAATCACCCTTGTAGAAATTATAACGTTCTTTTTGAATAGATTGCTTAACAGTATCTATAGTAGTATGCATTTTGATTTCAAGAGCAGGATGAAACTTGTCAATATTACGTATGGGCTGTAGACATTCATTAACATGTAAAGTTTCTCGATCGCATAGTATTAAGTCAAGAATTTTATCATTGTGGTTTTTAACGTTATTATATTGCTTTAGGTTATTAAATTCGATAAAGTCAATCAAACTACATAGTAGTTCGCTGTTACCATGACCTGAAGGTCTCATGCTTCCGTCATTTAGATTATGTTGCCAGTCAATACTACTCATATTAAAATCACCTACAATCAAAGTGTTTACGTTATCAGTACATGCTTGGAAGTACATATTTAATTTATCTAAAAGAATTGAAAGATTATTGTTGGTTACGGGGGGTGGTAAGTACACTGCACAAATATTGATTACGACTTTTTCTCTCGACTTTGAAGATATAGTGACCCATAAGTCCTCACAATCACTCTCGTACTCTGAAACTCGTGCTGATAATAACCGATTAGTTACCGCTATCAGAACACCTCCCCCCCTTTTTTTGAGTGATGCGGTAGATTCCCTATCACGCCTATACACACTATACCCGTTTTCAAAAAATTCACCATCATAGCATCCACCATTAAGCCATGTCTCTGTAAATATATATATATCATAATCTCTATTGCTTATTTGCTGACGTATCTCGGCTGCATTAGTATTTAAGCCTCTGACATTCTGGTAATATATATTCAATTGCTTATGTGACATAAACTCAAAACCTTAAGTAAAGTGAAAAAAAAAACAATTATAAAATTTAAAAAGAAAAAAAAGAATTAAAATTCAAAATCAAATAAAAATAAGAATGACAATAAACAACACTTATAAGTAAACACTATTATTCAAACGCTAGGTATTTAAAATTTAAAATAAAAATAGTTCAACGACTAAACAAGCTCTGACAAATCTTGGTTGGTTTTAATCAACTTGTAATCTGATGTTTCGGTTTTCCTCATAAATATCCGGCCACCTCTTACCCAGACGAATTTGAAGCCAAGTTCCTTTGCCTTTATTCGGGCTTCCGCATGCAACGATTTCTGAGCAGGAGAAAGATGTTCAACAACGAAGACCGGTCTTCTGTCGCCGCTGATGCCCAGATGGCTAGTGTTTAGTTTCTCCGTGGTACTTTTGGTTTTTTTATTGAATTTTAGTGCCGAGGCCAACACGCTATCACGGGATCTCTGAGAGCTGAATTTAACGATTATGGACCTGGGTCGCCGATTGTCTGTGTTAATTTTGGCTACTCTCTTACAAAACTCTATGTCTGTTTCTTCCAGTTTGCAGTTTGTGATTGTGGCAATTTGCTTTACAATTGTAATTAAGTTTTCAGACTTGTGTTCAGGTACGTTCTGTATTTCTAAATTATTTGCCCGGGAGTGTTGCTCCATTTGGGATAATCTAGTGTTAAGATCCACTACCGTGTTTTTGAGAGCTTTATTTTCAGACTCCAGATTACTCATACAATTTGCATTAGACTTCAACTCCTCTCTCAAGCGATCCTGCTCTATTTCAATTGCCGTAAACGAGTCAGATATTTGATTGAAACGATCGAGAACTTGCTGTGTTTTTAGCTCGAATTCTCTAAAAATACTGGCTCTGAAATTGTCTAAAACACTTTCAAGCTCTTCCCTGATAATGTGGCGAATGTTAACACTATTCTCTGGAGATTCACACCTTTGAGAAGGTTGGCCGCCTCGTTTGGTATTTACCATTGGCTCATTGGACTGTTTAGCTTGCTGATTTATTGATCTTATGGGTGTATTGGTGTTATCCGACTTTGGCAAATTACTTAAACAGCATGGGCAGGTAAACTTAGATTTATACTCCTCAGCCAATTCCTTCAGGGGTTTATGAATATTAACGCAACTTAGATGATATTTTAACTTACAGGATTGGCAGCTCAAAATATTCGGCGAGGAGGTCAGCCTTTCACAGCATCCAAATTTAGGTTTTATCTGTGACATACTCCTTCCACTTCCGTGGCAGTCGCGCTGTAAAAGTTCCTCCGTAGCTATCGCGTACACTACCGAAGGCCGCAGCGGGTCGTAGCCGAAGGGGCGGGGCTTATTTCATGCGTAGCGCTAGCGCGTAGCAATGCTCGTAGTACGCGCCGGACCGGCGGCTTCGGATGTGTTCGCCTTCTTTCGGGTTGTTCCGTGAGCAGCGAGCGCCGACACACCGACACGACGCACGTTTGGAGCGATTATTGGTGTAGGTCACGGTTTATTTAACAATTTATCAATAAATGTTTTTTTTTGGTTAATGATTTTTTTTTTAAATAGTGGCTGCTACTGGTGTTGCCCGTGGCGAACACATAATAACTCTGCCAGGGTCGAGTGATTAGAGAGACACGTTATTTTTATGGTTATTGACCGGTGTGGCGAGTTTAAATCCTTTTAATATTTATTTTAATTGAGTTTTGCACCAAACACCATCTAAAACCAAGACAGAACAAAACATACACAAAAGACGACACAATATTAAAGGGAGATTCTCATGTAAAATTAGAGTCTTATATTATATTGTAAATATATTTACATAAATATTCTATAACAGAGGAAGAAGAAAGAGACAGTAAGTAAGAAAGTTAATGGGACGGGGAATTTTTGGAGGTAGGATGTCATACAGCGAGATAGGGTATTTCTGACAGCTGAAGAAAATGTGATCTGTGGAACCCTCTTCTAAACCGCATTCGCATAGCGAAGTGTCTCTGCAGTGAATTTTGTTCAGGAAGACCGGAGTGCAAGCGTGGCCAATACGCAGGCGAGAAATGGTGGAGATGACGAATTTGTCCTCGGTTTTCCGCTTAAAAAACCATGGCCTCCGGGGTATCAGCGGTTGAACACCTGCGTAGTGACGACCCTTATTACTACGTAGAGCTTATTGAATATCTTAATGCTTAAGCCAACAAAGGAATTACCAATTTTATGAAGTCTGAGGACTGGGACGGCAAGTCTATGTTTATATCTGGTGTTAAGGCTATGACTATCGGGCTTTTTTGTGCAAGTAAGAATTAGGATTGTCTATGGAATCTACTACATAATTAAGTACTTTTAAACGAAAATCGCTCGCACTCACGACACAAAAATGGCGCCATTTCATACAAAAAAACTACACAAGCGATTTTGTTCTTTAGATGGTCATGCCCCAAATACCTCTTGAGTACATAATTGAAACACCCAGTTGGTCTAATGGTTTAAGTACCGAGCCGTGATCTCGGGGTCCGAGTTCCGATTCCTGAATCGAGCAAAGGTATGTTTCAAATTTTTTGAACATAGCTCGGGTTTGTGATCACCAATCCGCATTAGGCAAGTGTGATTAAGCCTAATCCCACCATAGGAGCGATGACTTGATTTCTGTGGTCGAGGCCTTTGCTCTGCAGTGGGGCAGTATATAGGCTGATACTTAACTAAATAGAAATGAGGAAAATGTTAACTGAGATAAAATGTGCCTCGAAAGTCAAGTCTGGCTAAACTCATTAAACCTGTAATAGATGTAGTATCTAGAGACAGCCTCACCAAGACCGTGGGAGAGCCACGCTTCTGCATGAATGAGCCAGTTCCACCGGATCGATAGAGCTTTAAGTAAAAATGTTCATACGTATCAACAACAACAGTTAAAATTTATTTTTGGACTTTTTAAATTTTTTTCAGGGGTTTTACATTTTGATTATTTTTTTCTTTTTAAAGATAGTCTCTTATTTTTATTTTACTTAAGTACAAATCAGTTCCCGCTTTTTAATAGGCCCCCTCTCAAGTAGTATTATAATTTATTATTTCGCCATTTCATGGGGGCGGGCATCTTGGGTTTGAATTTTTTATAGAGTAAAACCGTGTTTAAGCGGACAGAGCCAGACACAAAAGTAATTATTACTGACGTAGCCATAGTTCACTTTAAAAATCTTGCACTTTGGACTTCTTTAAAATTCCGCTCTCGTTTTGGAAGAACCCGCGTCAGATAACCGATGCGCCGATGGACGCAAGGCGCGCTGGCAGAGTCGCCATGTACGGCGTGTATTAGGAGTTCAAGTAAAACAACGACATCCGAATTAAGACTGATCGTTTATTGAAATAATATTCGATTTAATTAGGTTACATGTGTCATTACTTTATTATTCTAGAAAGATCCTACTTACCACACTACACTACTACTCAAACCCATTTATTTGATACCTATACAGAAGGGGTTTGCCATACCATACATAGGTATGTCAAAATGTCGGAATAATATAGGTTAAAATTAATCAAGACGGCGACGATTTTACGACGACGATTTTACGGCTACGTTACAGCAGCCGTGGTCACGAGTGGACTCAAGACCACGACTGCTGTAACGTAGCCGAAACGTCGAGTAAAATATGTGAGTACACAATGTTGTATCACATTATAAATATCGTGAATTGATCGGTAGTGTTCTTAGCTACTTTAGATGGATATTGATCCAAGATGGCCACCGCCACATAATGTCGGATTACCCTATGTTAAATAGTTTTTTAAATTCTCGCGTTGCATTATAACTATAATTAATCAAGACGGGAACTAACAAGATTTTTATTATGTGATACAACATTGTGTACTCACATATTTTACTCGACGTTTCGGCTACGTTACAGCAGCCGTGGTCACGTGCGGACTCAAGTCCGCGGAGTGGACTCCACCGCCATAAAATGTCGGATCAACATAGGTTAAACATTACGCCGTGTGGTCCCCGGCAGAGTAGAATAGGCCACCCTCACTCTTACCGAGGTGTCGTAAAAGGCGACTAAGGTAAAGCTGCTGGCATGATCATCAGCACCCAGAGAAGGAAAACTCTGCATTTATATCAAAACCCTCGCCAACCCGTCTGCCAAGCGTGGTGAGTATGGCATTTACCCTCCATGTGATTGAGGAAGGCCCGTGCCCCAGCAGTGGGGACTTAAATGGGCTGATGATGATGATGAATCCGACATTTTGTGTCAGTCCATCCGATCAAACAAAATCAAAATCGATGTACGGACAAACACACACACACACGGACACGTCAAACTTATGTGCCGCCCGCATTACCCGTCGGTTTTACGTCGGGGGTTAAAAAAAGAAAACAATCAAAAAGAGTGTCTGTCAAACTTTCTCAAACGATTTAAATATTTAAATGAATATCAAACACATTTGGTTCAATATCAAAGAAGTTTGAAAGATGGTGGCTGCCCATATTATAGACGTAGTCTAAGGTCCAAATGCATAGCGCATAGCGCTGCACCACTGCAGAAGCCGGCACCTGGGAGCACACATTATTTCGGCAGACGAGATCAATAGCTCCCCCATCAGTCCATCCTCGGGTTTATCCTGGAGCTGGGGCTACATGAGGTGCTGTAATAAGTTTTTGGGGCTGCCACAATAGATCTTCTTCTGGTCGCAGTGGCTATGAGATGCAATGCTCACCCCATTTTATTCAAATATAATATAATATAGGTCCAAATGCAACAATTTGTAGGCAAATAGGTTGTACGGTGCCCGCTTAGTAGACCACGAAGTACCGTACAGATAGCAGTTCAGGTTGAAGAGGAGTTGTAGTAGATGAGTACGCCAGAGAAAGAACTTGCAGATTTAAATGTTATGTATTTTAGTAAAGTTGATGTAAGTACAGATAAATAAGTGGCAAATCTTTCCTTGATAGTTAAGTGGTTAGTTTCGAAGTTAATAATGTACTGATAAGGTAATATTTTAATGTAAACAAAATTATTTCACGCGCATCCAAATGTAGATTGCAGCGTTAGTATTTAGTTAGTAGGTATGTACGGTGGCTTGCCCGTACATAGGTAGTGTTGCTAGGTAACAACAACACCGAAGTAGTCGTAAATCTTAACAACTATGTTCTTAGGCGGTAAATGCCGCTTGACGACCTGATGGCCTACAACGATATAGAATTTACGAATCTTTATACCCGTCCCTTTCACGCTCGCTATGCGTCTCTCTTATTTGAATGCAATAGGTATATTCCCGTTGGCGATGGTAGCTCAGTTAATAAAAATGCACCTTCCATAAAAGCATCCGAACATGCACCTCTGGATATTTCAAATGTATTTTTAGTGATAGGTGGCAGACGAGCAGACGGATAACCTGATGGTAAGCTATTGCATGATCTTTAGCACACAGAGAAGGAAAACTGTGCATTTATATCAAAACCCCCGCCAACCCGTCTGCCAAGCGTGGTGAGTATGGCAACTACCCCTCATGTGATTGAGGGAGGCCCGTACCCCAGCAGTGGGGACTTAAATGGGCTGATGATGATGATGAAGCTATTGCCGCCACCCATCGACATCTGCGACACCAGTGGAGTTACAAGTGCACTGCCAACTCCCTCGGATTAGGCCTCCGGTAGTACCCTCGCTCACGCAGTGAAACACAGCACAGTGCTGCTTCACGCCGGTTTTCTGTGAGGCTGTGGCCTATTACTATCATTAGCTCGGCTTTGAGGGAAAACATCACGCTAAGATGATAAATAAATAAGCTATAAATAAATAAATTCTTTATTGACATTTAAAAAAAAAACTGTCAATTTACATAGTCAGTGACTTGTGCACTAGGCTCGCAGGCCTGTGTCACAAAAGTCGATGACGATGAGAATATAAATAAATAAATAAAAATAAAGAAATATTTCACAACATCATACATTGATTTGACTCCGAGATAGGTAGCTCGAGCACCTGTGTTACGGATATCAGAATCAACAGAGAGATTACAAATATATTCATATAATACTTTTTTTTGTAAATATATACTTATAATACATAGAAAACACCCAGACCAATACAAACAGACATGTTCAAGTAAACAAATGTTTGTACTGTTCAGGGATCGAACCCGCAACCCTTGGACCAATAAGGCAGGCG
>CM032475.1:5011872-5022713 GCA_019059595.1 Marasmia exigua | reverse complement strand
GCATTCTACATTAGCTCTGCGATGAGGGAAAACATCGCGAGGAAACCTGCACGTTTCGGATAGTTTCTGAACTTTGTGTTCATGATTCAGTTGGTCTGGTTCCCCTATTAGGGTTTCGAAGGTCAGACGGCAGTCGCTTCATTATAATTACCTGACTCCCCAAATCTCGAATCATGGTCTAAGCGACAGCTTTGGACGCTAATTTTAGCCGATTTCAAAAAAGGAGGAGGTTCTCAATTTAATAGATAGGTATATATATATATATATATATATATATATTTTATGCTAGAGGCGGACAAACGAGCAAGCGAGTCACCTGATGGAAAGTAATCATCGCCGCCCATGAACATCTGCGAAATCAGAGAGATCGCTAATGTGTCGCCGGCCTTTTTTTAAAAAAAGAGTACGCTCTTCTCTTGAAGATCCCTAAGTCGCAGCCGTCCGGAAATACACCTGCAGCCAAACCGTTCCACAGAACTGAGGTACGTGGTAGAAAGTTCCGGGAGAAACGCACAGTATTAGACCGCCATCCATCTAGATGATGAGAATGGAATGACAATCGCTTGCGAGTGGTTCGATGTAAGAATTCGGCCGCAGGGAGTAGATCAAACAGTTCTTCAGAGCACTGCCCTATTATGCTTGTTCTATGGCTTTTTATGTTTGTTCGAGGTTTACTTTGCCATTTATGAACCGATTTAGATTTATCTTTTTTAGTTGAAAAGTAGATAGTCCCGGATTGGTACCTTGATAAGGATATTAGGATCTGATGGTGGGATCGTAAAAAAAATTATCCCCTTAAATTTTAAAGGCACAAGTAATGTTTTTGTAACTTTTTTCAATACTGCACCAGTATTTACGCCTGACTGTATTAATTTTGTGTCTCTGCTGATGATGGAAAGTCAACTCCTCAACGGTAAGGAGTTTAAGGATACCTCTTTCAATACTGTTCTCACAATTAGTTATTTGGCGAGGGTGGAAGAGTGGGGTCCCCCCCCACTCTCCCAGGAGGGAGGCTGCCAAAATATGACACTAAAAAAAAACTAAAACCCAACTACGACAAAAAACGTCGCTGAAAAAGTATAAAACAAGCCTTCGTTTTCAATTTATGCAATATTCACTATGTAGAGATAAAATTTTAATGTTTGGAAATCCGCAGTCACACGTTGTCAAAGGGTAGTATATTTAACGTGTGACTACGCCTTTCCAAACATGAAATTTTATCTCTACATAGTGAATATTGCATAAATTGACAACGAAGGCTTGTTTTATACTTTTTCAGCGACGTTTTTTGTCGTAGTTGGGTTTTAGTTTTTTTACTTTTATTTTATTTGTACTATTTTGGTGTCCAAGTACTAGTAATATATATATATATATATATATATTCAAAATGTACAAGTCAAGCGCTTTCAAATGATACCAAACACGGCATATTTATCATAACTTTATATTTTTACTCTGTATGTTTTGTCCGCTAGAGGGCGCCACATTAGATTTTGTGAAACTTCATATAGCCTATAACCAGCGGACGATCAAGACGCTTATAATGATATGTCATTTGTCAAATTCTGATAAGTAGTTAAGAAGTTACGTGGAAACAGATGAACATACATACATACATACATACATACATACGTACATACATACATACATACATAGCCTGTCAAAATCATAACCCTCCTTTTGCTTTGCCGTAGTCGGGAAAAAAGCTAGAAATAAAGTTCTGCGAAAAAAAACCGCCTTCAAATACCACGAACTAAAAAGTGTAAAATTATATTGTATACACTTCAAATAACATTTTATAACAGCACACTTGACAAAAGGTTTTACCAAAGTCGGCGCCTAATCCCTGTGAAATTATTGAATGTTGTCTTAAATTACAAGATAGTATTGGGCGCCGACTTCGGTAACACCTTTTCTCGAGTGTGCTGTTAAGTATAAAATAAACTTAAGAGGCTTCATTATTTACATTTTCTCAATTATTAACGGAAATATTGTCAAATCATAACTTTGTCACAAATAATGTAGGACTTTAGTAACAACGGAAGTTGCGGTGGAATAGTTTCGTAATCTAGAATATCCGGAGAATATTAACAAGGCCAAAATCAGGCAAGCAGAGAACCTACATGGGTCCATATCCTGTCTTACATTACAGGTTCTAACTTCCAGCTCTTAAGTTTATCCTCGTTGAAAATTTCCGTAATTAAATTGGTTCAGATGTGTCTTAATTACAGCAAACATGTGTGTTATTCTTGGGAAGTATGCGAGATATTTAGAAACATGAAATAGGAGGAGAAATTTGAAATTGTTCGAGGATACCTTACTTTAGATTAGGGATGGCGACCTGAAATCGATTAATCGAAGAATCGAATTTTGGAGTCAAAAAGATGGATTTTTAAATCGATATGTAGCATTAAATCGATTCGGCGAATCGATTCTTCACCCTTGAAAATCGATGTTCGATTTTTTTTTGCATTAACCATATGTTTTATTTACAATTAATTGAATGAACCCGAATTAAAATTGCTGCTGGTTAAATAATTACTTATTCAAAAACTCGCGAGATGGTTCTATGCTTAAATTCTTTAGCGTCTCTTGAATAAAAAAAGTTACGTTTGTAGCCTTTGACTTTTTGTATCTGCGACTGGGCTGACATTACTCACGTCATGTAAAAATATTTTGTACTATCGAATTATTTGATTTAACTAATAAGAGATCGTTAAATTATAATATGTTTCTTGTTTTAAACGTAAATTTAAAAAAATCGTTTTTGCGGAAATCGATTTTATAGATCTCGATTTTTTCTGAATCTATCCATTAGGTCACGATTTGAATCGATTTAAAATCGATCTTTTTCGGATTGAATCGACATCCCTACTTCAGATACGTTTGCCAAGTTGCTAAGCTTAGTTTACTAAGTAACATAACATACATCCGGCGGCTTCTTTCATAAAAGTAGCTGTTTGATGGATCACCTGGTGTTATGTATATGTATACCTCGAATGCAATGCAGTCATTTGGGCACCGCATGAAACTAAATATAATCTCATGTTAGAGCGAATTCAAAATAAATATACAAGGTACTTGTATTTAAGAGTGTATGGGGTATATCCTTTTTACCCACTAATGTACCCTAACTTGTTTGTACTAGGTATGGTGGGGTATAATGAGTTGCGGGTACGGAGGGAATCAGCACTGGCATCTTATTTATTTAGATTGGTAAGAGGGAAGGCAGACAACAATCAGGTATTGAGTGTGTTGAGCCTGTGCGTCCCGGACCGATACGTGTGGCGCCGCTGCTGGCCGCGCCGCGCGCGCGCACTAACCTGCTCGGCAAGGCACCTCTGACGCGCGCACTGCACACCCTCAACCAAATAGCAGAAAAAATTGATCTGTTTTCATGTTCTCTGAGTGAATTCACTAAAACTGCTTTAATTGTAATCAGTTATAAGTAGTTACACTATTGTATTAGGTTTAGCCTGTAAGGATAGTTGTAAGTGTGGAAAATAAATAAATAAATAAAAATGTAATTATATGTTCCACCTAATTGTATGTCAATTCTTATTCTCTTTATCTTCTCGTTTCTTTCTCCCTATCTACCATATTTACTATACCGTAACCGACACACGACACACGGGTAACCCGTTGAAGACTAGCGTCGTGGCGCGGCATTTGTTGTCACGTCACGACATTATGCTGAGCGGGCACCTGTTTCGGCACGTGTGCCGTAATGCGTGTACGCATTTTCCTGCATATGCTTATTGTTAGTGTTTCATTTTTATGCATCGTAACGTCAAAAATGATTTTTTTTTTATGTGATAGGTGGCAGACGAGCAGACGAATCGCCTAATCGTAAGCGATTGCCGCCACCAAAAGACACCCGCAACACCAGTGGAGTCAAAAGTGCGCTGCCAACATACCCCTCTTTCCCCCGGATTGACTCACTCACGCAGCGAAACACAGTACAGTGCTGCTTCACGCCGGTTTTCTGTAAGGCCGTGGTATCACTCCGGTAAGCGTGGCTCTCCCACGGTCAGAATTGTGTGTACATATCTTCTGTTTCTCTTTTGTTTTATATTTATATTTCGAAATAAACTGCATTTATATACATTCATTCATGTAAGCAATTGCTGCCGCCGATAGATGCCCGCAACACATGTGGAGTCAAAGTGCGCTGCCAACCATTTCCTGATCCTCCTGAATCTCCGGGACCCTCACTCACTCCGCGAAACACGAAAGTAGTAGCTCTTGCCTACCTTGGGAAGTTTACCAATAAGCTACATGCCATTGCATCGAAATAAAGTTACTAATAATGAGGTACGTATTGATAAGAGCAATGGTAGCTCAGTGGATTAGAATAGGTCGCAGGTTCAAACCCAACCATGCACCTCTTGATTGTTCAAATGTATATAGAGCAATAATAAGTATATTTCTACTATATATATATATATATATATATATATGGAAGATGTGGGGTGGAAAAGTGACGTGTTTACGCGCAGGAACCGTTTTGTTTACTCCGTAAGAATTAAATCTATTACTCACAAAATAATACCGCATCCGAACTTTTTTGTCATCGAGCACGAAGTTAGTGAATTTGCACTACTGAATTACTATTAATTTAGAATCAGTGTCCGCTATTTATTTGGAAAAACCAATAAACATTATTGTAAGTGTCTCAACAATTTATTCAAATACCGACATAAAAGCGACAAACGTGAGCCACGGATCTCTGAGTGAAACGCGTAAGTGACGTCGTTTCCACGGCGCTTACGACATTCTTCTCGCGGCCCACTGCGTGCGTCGTCTGCCAGAGAGAGCCTTTATTACTGTTCCCAGTGCATTCGATCGGATTATTTACTACCCCACGGAGCATTTATTACGGGGCAACTTTAACGAATAATCCACTTGTATTTTATTTTATCGATATGAAGTGCGATTGTTGCTCTGAAGCTATTATGGAGGGAGAAGATGTAATGAAATGTACAAAATGTAAAAAACCATATCATATTGCGTGTTTTAGCACTATATTGTCAGGCAATTTGCTATCAGATGAAGAGCAAAAGTGGCTGTGCCCAACCTGTAAGCCAAGAACAAGCAACGCTGACCATACACCAGTGCGCAACAAACAGGTTCAGGATAGTATGAATGTCACGCACAGAAAGAAAGGAACGCCAGTAGCTGCCATGATTACGGATGAGGGCCCGGTTACATCAAGCGAAGTATCCAATATCATCAAAAATGAAATCAATAATCTGACTCGACACCTTAATCAAACTTTAGCTAGTTATGTCAATAAGGAACTGAAAGTAATAAAAGATGTCGTCGCCGAAATTAAACAAGGAATGAACTTCATGAATGACAAGTACGAGGAGATAAAGGCGGAGATCTCATCAAAGATAAAAATAGTCCATGAAGTTCAAAGAGAGAACGAACAACTCAAGGTTACTATCAATGACCTAAACATGAGACTCAACCAGGTAGAACAACAAGCGCGATCCTCGAATATAGAAATCCAATGCCTGCCAGAATTCAAAAGTGAAAATCTTGTTACTACAGTCATGAACATTAGTAAGATAGTATCGTGCGATATCTCTGAAAGCAACATCCAACATGTTACGAGAATAGCAAAACAGATACCGACTAGTAGTCGCCCCAAGTCGGTTGTTGTGCAATTTACTAGCCCGCGTATCCGCGACACTTTTTTGGCTGCAACGATTCAATTTAACAGAAAGAAGACCCCCGAAGACAAGCTTAATAGTACCCTGCTTGGCATTGCGGGTAAAAAGGAGAACATCTACATTATGGAGCATCTATCTCCAGCCAACAAGAGTCTGCATGCCGCAACAAGGATAAAAGCTAAGAAATTAGGCTACCAGTTTGTATGGATACGCAGCGGCAGAATCTTTGTCCGGAAGTCCGACGGTGCTGACTATAAATACATTAAGGACCAAGATGCCCTAAATAAGTTAGAATAGGTAACACACTAAATTACGTGTATCAAATTTATACGTTATAAAAGAGTTTGTAAAAATGTATTATCAGAATGTTAGAGGCATGAGAACCAAACTTCATGACATCTATAAAAATATTGCATGTTGTTCGTATGATGTTATTATGTTCACTGAAACATGGCTAGGTATTGATATTTTTGATACAGAAATAACTGATAGTAATTACGTAATTTACAGGCGAGATAGAGTTATGAGTAGCATTAATAGTAAGAGTAGGGGTGGAGGTGTAATGATTGCGGTGACAAAGAGATATAAATCACATAGAATGACTCAATACGAAAGTCTATGTGACGATATCTGGGTGAAATTATCTATTCCCTTTGGTAATAAAACAAAAGATATATATTTATGTACGGCATACTTGCCTTCGCCGATAAATCGCTTGACCTTGGAACATTTTATTGACAACACTAATAGAGTAATGGAAATGATCGATAATTGTGTAATTGCCGGTGATTTCAACATTGGTTCAATGAACTGGTTAGATGAGGGTGGAGATGTAATCAGAGCTCCACAACGCACTGGCTCAAGATTGGAACAAACACTATGGGACTTTATTGTACTTAACAACTTGACACAACACAATCACTTGGTTAACTATAACAATAGAATTCTGGATTTAGTTTTGTCTAACGTGGAGCATATTGCGGTAAGCGCACCACTAGACGTTCTTTCAAAAATCGATCTTCACCATCCACCTATTTTCATGGAGCTTTGTTCCTCACAGAACGGTACAAATACTAAATCAGAATCGAGAACAAAACTGAACTACTACAAAGCAGACTTTGAGGCAATTAATTTGGCGTTGAGTGATACGAATTGGCTCGATAAATTCAAATCTTGTGTTACTATTGATGAAATGGTATCAAATTTTTACACTGTCCTATATGATGTGATACAACGATATGTTCCTAAGGCCACAGTAAAGAGAGGCAAGTATCCGTGCTGGTTTTCTAAAGATCTCATTAAAAGACTGAATGAAAAAAATCGTCTGAGGCTAAGAGTTAAAAAATACAAAAATCCCATGGATGCGATTGCCCTAGATTTAGCTAAAAAAAGGTGTGATAAAGTGGCCAGTTCCTGTTATAGTGATTACATTTCGGATATAGAGTCTAAAATATCCTCTAATCCCAAATACTTCTGGAGTTACTTAAAAATGAAGAAAGGTGGAGCCAGTAATTATCCAAACATAATGACAGATGGCGAGAATAGCTCTGAAGACTGCAATGTCATTTGTAATTATTTTGCTACTCTATTTTCTAAAGTATATACCGATGGTAATAGTATTGATACTGTTTCATTTAATGAAGATGACGATAGTTTGAATAACTCCGTTCTCAGTCAATTTTCACTGTCACAAAATACTATAAGTAACGCATTAAAGAAAATTGATGTAAATAAGGGTGCGGGTCCGGATAATTTGCCTCCACTGTTTATTTCAAAGGTTGCGAATAACATATCTTGTCCACTCACTACTATATATAACAGATCCTTAAAGGAAGGCATTTTCCCAACAGTATGGAAGGAAACTAGAATTGTTCCAATTTTCAAGAGTGGTGACCGAACTAACGTAGCTAATTATAGACCCATCGCGATACTATCTGCACTTGCTAAAATATTTGAAGCCCTTGTCTGTCCAATATTCTCTTGGCACTTGTCACAATTGTTGATAGGCAGTCAACATGGGTTTATTAAAGGAAAATCAACAGCCACCAACTTGGTAACCTATGCCGAAAGTATCGTGGACGCCGTCGACTCACGAGTACAAGTTGATGCAGTTTACACCGACTTCAGCAAGGCATTCGATACTGTTAAAACATGACTTACTTATAAACAAACTCCGATCTCATGGAGTATCGAACCCCTTGTTGAGTTGGTTTGGTTCGTACCTGTCTGATCGAACGCTCAAAGTCGTGGTTAATGGATGTAGCTCCGATCCTTATAGAGCTACCACGGGAATCCCACAAGGATCTCACTTAGGACCACATCTTTTTGTATTATTTATTAACGACATTTACAAATGTTTTGAAAACTCTGAAATATTTTTATTCGCTGATGATCTTAAAGCAATTAAAACAATCACTAGTCAAACAGATATAGACTTATTCCAGGATGATCTGGACAGACTGACGAGATGGTGTGAAAATAACAAGTTGTATTTAAATGTGAAAAAATGTAATCATATTAAATTTACTAAAAATAAAACCATAATTGCATCAAGTTACAAATTAAATAGCGAAATAATAGAAGAGGTAGAATGTATCCGTGATCTAGGTGTTTATTTTGACAGAAAGCTAAGTTTTATTCAACATATCGATAAAATAGTACTAAAGGCTACGAGGATGTTAGGTTTTGTTTTGAGACAGTGCAAACAATTCAAAAAGCCCAAAACTAAAAAAAATGTTTACAATGCACTAGTAAGGAGTCATTTGGAATATTGTAGTGTAGTCTGGTCTCCTGGGTACAACATCCATGTTGCACGGATTGAACGTTTGCAAAAAAGGTTTCTGTGGCACCTTACCTACAGTTGCAATATGGGCAGAATACTTAAGTCATACGAGGAACGACTGCAATATTTTCGAATGGCTTCCTTAGAAAAACGTAGGGAAATGTTGGATCTAGTTTTCTTCAAGAAGCTTGTAACAGGCACTCTCAATTGTCCAAAGTTGCTTAGTAAAGTCGCACATAATATACCCCATAATCTGCCTAGGCGACCTAATGGGAAACTGTTCCGCTTGCCATTGAGCCACACTAATTTAAAAAGACATAGTTCGTTGTCGCGGATGTATTCTTTGTACAAGAAATATGAAAAGGATCTTGATTTGTATTTTACGTCAGTACCTGGAATTAAGAAGGTCACTCTGCACGCCGAGTAGTTGGTGACCTTAGACTATGTTAATTTTATTTATTTAATTAATTAGGTAGTTAGTAATTTAGTACGCATTATGGTTGCAGAAACGATCCATATGTTTGAAACATATTGAACGTTTCTGCAACTAAATGTAAACATTAGCTTTTTCTCATTCTTATATTTGTATTAAACCTGTTTTGTGTTTTTAGTAAACGGATGTTACTGAACACTTTGTAAACACAATAATTAGTGCATGTAGTGCTTTTCTGTAAGTGGTGAGGCACTTAGATATAAGAATATGTTTTGTAATCTTAAGCTTGTTATAGTGTACTCATTGTTGAAAAGCCAAATAAATAAATAAATAAATAAAAATAAATATATATAGTAGATTATATATTACAGTTTGTCTGCAGGATCGGATGATTCTTAAGTTAACACAATAAGTAGTAATGTCCATGACAACGGAAACACGATGAGGATAGGGACTCATTTAGGGGACGGCAGCATTGAAACGCCCTGTTTTCGAGCACAAGTTTAATTTGTTGAATTAAATAAGAAAAACACCATTTTTCGCCTCTATGACAAATGACACTAAAATCACACTAGATAAAAATATGAAAATCAAAAAGAAGAAGGTAAATTCAAATATAAAATACTTATAAAAACATAAATATTATAAAAGTGATCAGTCGACAACATCTACTTTTCATTCGGCGGTGAAGGAAAACATTGCGTGGAAACCTGAGGGCGTAATTCAAAGAAGACGTTACGACCGAATCGAAGTTTCCTTCTCTTTCACACACGCTGTGTGTCTCCTTTGTTTGGTTGCGACAGGTATATTCGACCCTCACTCTTACTGAGGTGTCGTAAAAGGCGACTAAGGTAAAGCTGCTGGCATGATCATCAGCACCCAGAGAAGGAAAACTCTACATTTATATCAAAAGCCTCGCCAACCCGTCTGTTAAGCGTGGTGAGTATGGCAATTACCCCTCATGTGATTGAGGGAGGCCCGTGCCCCAGCAGTGGGGACTTAAATGGGCTGATGATGATGATGAGGTATATTCTCGGTCGTTACGGGACGACTTTAAATTAAGCCTTCTGAACGTTTCAAACTTGATTCTTTTTTTTTCTTTTTCTACGTCGGTGGCAAACAAGTTTGCAGCTCGCATAATGTTAAGCGATTAGCGCAGCCTATGGACGTGAAGCCATCACACAATTAGTCTAGTTCCCCTGTAAAAGGGTTGCAAAGATCAGAGGGCAGTCGCAAAACAGTCTCTCAAAAAACCGGTGTGAAGCAACTTCTGTGCTGTTTTTTACGTGAGTGAGGTTCAAGTGTGGGAGACCCAATCCAGCGGATAGAGGGGTTAAAAATTGGCAGCGCACTTGTATTGCTTGTGGCAATCAGTTACCGCCAGAGATTCGTTTGCACGTCTGCCACCTATCACATAAAAAGCATGATAACTTTGTAGTTATTATCTCATCAGTACGACTCTATCAGTCAACCCAGACTACCCCCATTCTCTTCACGTAAAAAAGTAATAACGCAATAACAACCGTATTAAATCAAAATGAAACATTTCCATAAAGCCGCGAGATAGTTAAATTAATAACAGTGAAACGTCTTTGTTGTTCGCCGGAAAATTATGATCTACAACCCGTGCGGATAAAGAATCGTACTCGTGGGGTGCGAGTATAGACGCAAATAGTGTGCGAGCGAGAAGTGAATAGATGCGCCGCCATTTCTGATCCATTTCTTTATCCGCACGGGTTGTAAAGCCACACAGTACCGTGGCAGGGCCTCACTTCTAACAATAGACTTAGGATGCCGCCCTGCTAGCTTCTAACTATAGTCCATTCAGCGTAAAAAGGTGAATCGGACAGTTAAAACGTTTCGTATCATGCATCCAACTTTCTACAAATAAAAATATTGTACAAAGTACAGTTTACTGCAAGCTAGCATTAATTCTAAGTGTATACCT